>SKCR01033708.1:0-235585 GCA_019454045.1 Zanthoxylum bungeanum
TTGTGTCTGTTTTCACCTTTTGCTACATTTGCTTTTGGTCTCCCATAACCAAACAAATTCAAGGTTGAAGGATGATTGTCCCGGGAGAGTTATCTCGAAACTGCCCCTGGGACGAAAATCACCCGTCAACAAATGTTAACCAGGTACGACCTTCTTAACTCTCCTTTTACTGTTTAAGACATTGGGGACAATGTCTCATTTAGGTTTGTGGGAGAGAATTAGTTGATCAGTTCTTTTTTTATTTTGTGTGTTGTTTTTATTTTTAGTCCAAAATTTTTCGAAAAATACAAAAAAATTGAAAATTTTTCAAAAATTACAAAAATATTTTGCATATTTTGTTTTTATTTTGACTAAAAATGTGAAATTGGTAAGAGATAGCTGAGTAAGGAGTTTCCACTCCTGAGACGTATCTCAAACCTATTTCGAAACAAGTTAATTTTTGTTTATTTCATTTTGAATTATTTAATTTGTGAATTCTCCTTAAAACGGACTAAAAGGAATCTTCGTATGTTCAGTTATCAAATATTATCAACATATATAGTAACATACAGACATGAGCTAAAATTGAAAAGTTTGTAATATTCAGTGCTCTAGTTTAATTGGAGGAAGCATCTCAAAAAGCAATGGAGTAAAAAAAAAAATGAGTTTGGAAGCCACCGACCCAACACTCGCTACATAGATGGAAGATATTGTATATAAATAAAAAAAATCATAGAAAAAATGAGAAAAATTATTCCATTGCTACAAAAAGGTGTGAATTCTGATAAAACTTTAGGACAAAAATATTACTCTCTTATCAACTGCACTTGTGACTGTTGTGGGAAAAAATGAGTTGTTTAATATTTTGTCGGCTGTGTATATGGAGAATGGTAAATATAATAGAAGAATTTACTTATTCGGTAATTTAGAAAGAAACAAAACAACTAGTAACTTGGAGTAGAAGTTTCACATGATTACTCACTAACTTCTTTATTCTCTTTTCTCTTGTCTTTTTGCTTTTGTGTGCATTAGTTTTAACTAACTTTTTACTTTTGTAAAAATATTTGTGGGTATCATTGTTGTAAACCCTCACGAGACTACAACTCGTCCACTAGGGACACATATGGGTTTAAAGGCTTGTTGCATACGCTAAATGCAACCGTGATCCCTACGAAAATGGCTTAGTTAATTTATTTATGTTATTTTACTTTATGTTTTGCTCGAGAACTAGCAAAATGTTAGGTTTGGGGGTGTGATGAGTGGTAAATCTATCACTATTTCTCACTCATTTAACCTAATATTTTGTATAGTTTCTCGAGTTTTGTGAACGTTTTGATGTATTTTGTGTTATTTTGCAGATAAATAAAGTTTGGAAAGCATTGGAGGCAATTTGGGGCAAAAACGGACAAAAATGCGTCAACATGGATATTTTGGTCTTTAGAGCGTCGCGACACCAAGCCTTCAGCGTCGCGACGTCTAAAATGCGCCGAACAGTGCTAACGTGCGCCGGGTCCACAAATCAGAATCTGAGAAAAGTTTGACTTTGCTAAAATGCGTCGTGCCACGTGTCACCATCACAACCGATCTGCTAACATGCACTGTGCCACATGTCAGCATCCTACGGTGCCGACAGTCATCATCGCCACGTGTGCCACATGTCATCCTACGTGTCTCCATGTCATCAGCCACGTCAGGAAGTCAAAAAGTCAAAATTGCCACGTGTCGTGCCACATCATCATCAGCCAATCAGGAAGTAACACGTGTCGCAATTCTACGGTGCCGACAGTCTCTTTCCCACGTGTCGCCACGTCGTCGCCACGTCACCGCCACATCATCGCCACGTCAGCATCAATAATTGAGTATCTAATCCTTATCTGACACGTGGCGTATAAGAATCTCAGCGACCAATCAGAAGCCGCCACGTGTCACAATAATTGAAGCCCAACCACCGCGCCACGTGTCACCTTATCAGCTTATCCAGAATCTTCAAACCGGCGAACCAGAGCGTGCCACGTCGACAAAAGCTGGCGTAGCGACTCTGAGGTCCCTGGCGTCGCGACGCTGGAAGCCTACCGAGGCCTATAAATTGAGCTCGAGATTTCAGAATTGAATGTACCACACTCTCTCTTATAATCTTTCTAAAGAGAGAGTTTCTCTCTCTACTTTCTTTTAATTTTTAGTTTTTTAGTTTTTTAGTTTTGTAATTAATTTTAATTACGTTTTGTTAATATAGTAATTTAATTTTTACTTTTTACTTTTTACAGTTTTTATTATTTACCATGAGGAGGTAACTCCCCCAGCTAGGGTGAAAGGTAATTCTTTTACTGTTACTATTTAGATTAATCTCCCTTAAAAATAATATATTCACTATTTAAAATATTGACTTAAAAAGGATACCGCCAGATTGGTCGGTTGGTAATTCATTTTAATCTGATTTAAACCTGACTAATAAAGGATACCACCAGATTGGTCGGTTGGTAATTTAATTTTGGTTCCGCCTTTATGGCTGGTTGGACTTAATTTGACTTAATCAGGTTACAGCCTATATGGCTGGTTGGAAAAAGAATCACAAGTTTATATATTATTTTATGGGAGATATCTAAATTAGTAGTAGTAAAAGTAATTCCTTTTACCTTAGCATTTTATTTTATTGTAATTTACTTTTCAGTATTTACTTTACCGCATTTTTACTTTATGTCTTTTATTTTTACTAGCCCTAGTTATGTGTTGTAACTAAATTAGTTATCTGGGGTTGTGATGAAATCCAATATCACCGTTTTATAAGGGTTAGATTATAGCTTGGGTAATATAAAGATTTATTTATTGAGTCTTTAACTTAATGCTTTTTCATTAACTGGCCATTAATAAAATTGATCTGGTAAATCTAAAATGAACTAGACATAGGGATTTTAGGTTTCAGCCTTAGACTCAATAGCCCACGATCTTCCTTGAGGTTAGATAACCCTTTAATAGATTTCCTTACAGGATAGGAATATACCTGTCGGGCGGGGGTAGCCATAATTGGAACTTAAACTTAATGAATCCAGATAATTTGGTTGACATAGACATATGGTTCAATTGGGTTAAATTGGGTATTTGTGTCTGACCATCGACAGAGGCTTACACATAATTTAATGTTCCAGGTTAATAAATCAATATATTACCCAACTATAAGATAACCACTTCATCTTTAAAATGATATTGGAAGAAATCACAACCCTAGATAGTTTTTAATATTGAATTTTCTTAAAACCTATTTTCGACCATTTTATTTACTTGTTTTTAAATTTAGAATCGTCACCATTTCAAATCAATCAATCAACTTGTTAGATATTAGTAATCATTTGACCTCATAAAATTAATAGATTAGATATTAAGTCCTCGTGGGATCGATATTTTTATACTACTTGAACGATACGTGCGCTTGCGTTATACGTGTGTGTTTACGCCGGTCAAAAACACAGCCCTGAAACCCCTCAAATTACTTCACAAAATTGCTTCCATTTTACACCCAAAACTGCCGCAACTCACTGCACTCTAAACAGCCCCTTAATTTGCCGTGAAAACCAGCCCCTGGACCGATTAAAACCCACAAACAGTGAAGAATATACACCCCAAAATAGTCCCAAATCATTCCCTGAAACAGTCCCAAAAATCGACCCTAGAACAGCAGCAAAAGCAACCCAAAACAGTGACTAAAAAAAGCAGCAAAACAACAGCGAAACGAAGCGAAAACAGCAGCCCAAAAAGCGAAACAGCGAGGGAAAATGTTGAACCAGTGAACCGGATGAGTTGCGGAGCATCAACCCTTCCGACGACCGTGTACCGTACTTCCGAGAGACGATTTAAAAGGTTAGACCTGATGGCACTTTTCTTATCTATTTTCATTCATCTTTTAATTATTTTATTTATTTTCTTCGCCTGAGAGTCATTTGTGGATGCATGTTGTGGACTTTGAATTGATGGGAAAATGTGTCATCTCTTGTGGTATATAGGATGGAAACCCATACGTAAATTCTGTACCCGAATCAGAATGGACGGTAGTGTGGTTTGTACTTGGGAGACAACTCCACGTACCACTTGAGCAAACAGCACATATTTCACTTTATTATATCTTGTTTGTTTATTATCCGTATGTTATTTGCTTGTGTAATGATGATATAGTGCGTATGGGCTTAGTATGTTGGTCTAAAGGTCCTCTACTTGAGAGAAAAAAAGTCTAAAATACTACATTTACGACAGTACTTTGCCGCGCCGGACGAAATATGTTCGATTGAATGCGAGATACGTTTAATCGGGCATGTGAAGTCCCATATCCTTGTCTTATTTATTTTATATGCATTGTGATGTGATGCACATGGGCTTAGTATATTGGTCTAAAGGTTCTCTATTTGAGAAAAGAAAAGTCTAAAAGACTACCTTTACGACAATACTTTGTCGCGTCTTTTAATATTCCGCCATTTACTTTCTGCAAGTTATATGTTTATGTGTTGATGATACAGTACGCATGGGCTTAGTATATTGGTCTAAAGGTCCTCTATTTGAGAGAAAAAAAGTCTAAAAGACTACCTTTACGACAGTTCTTTGCTGCGCCGAACGAAGTATGTTTGGTTGAATGTGAGATATGTTCAATCGAGCATGAGAAGTCCCATATCATTGTCTTGTTTATTTTTATGCATTGTAATGTCATGCGCATGGGATTATCAAGTTGGATTAAAGGTCCTCCATTTCGAGAGATCAAAAGCCTAAGGGCTACCTTTGCCACGACGTTTCGCCGCGCATTTTAATATTCCGTTATTTGCTTGTTGTATGCCATCTCCTCGTTTAATCATACATCATAATGTAACGCGCATGGGCTTATCAAGTTGGATTAAAGGTCCTTCATTTCGAGGGATCAAAAGCCTAAGGGCTACCTTTGCCACGACGTTTCACCGCGCCTTTTATTATTCCGTTATTTGCTTTCTGTATGTCATCTCCTTGCATAATCATGCATCATATTGAAATGCGCATGGGCAAAACAAGTTGGATTAAAGGTCCGCTATTTTGAGGGATAGAAAGCCGAGGGGCTACCTTTGCCACGATGTTTTGCCGCATCGGACAAAGTATGCTTGATTGAACGTGAGATACGTTTAATCGGACACTTGAAGTCCTATATAGATGTGGGCATACGTCGCATCTCGTTTCTTTCATTCTCATTGTCTATCTTTTGTATCGCATCATTGCACGTTCATTTTAATGTTCAATTACCTCTTTAATTATCTCTTTACACCATGTGTTTAATCGCCTCTCTTTAATATGCATGCTTGTACAATCATTGTCCATTTGCATTTCCGTGATCATCAATGTAATGCGTTTGTGAAATTATGTGTTTGTCGTTATTTCAATTTACCTTC
Organism: Zanthoxylum bungeanum; assembly: GCA_019454045.1. Taxonomy (NCBI): domain Eukaryota; kingdom Viridiplantae; phylum Streptophyta; class Magnoliopsida; order Sapindales; family Rutaceae; genus Zanthoxylum; species Zanthoxylum bungeanum. The sequence goes on from SKCR01033708.1 coordinate 5,373, forward strand.
ACGCATGCAAGCTTAGACATAGGTTATTTTCAAATGGGTTATAGGCAAACATAGATACGAGCTTTGTTTCTATGCATGTGAACTTAGAAATAGAATACCCTTGGAAATATATGTTGCTAGATTCGATTATATTATTGCACAATTCATATCATTACAAGTGGCATAAGTAAGGGACTATTCCGAACCCAACGGTTTGAGGTCTTCCCTTGCGAGGGGTGAGTGCGGCCTTAAATCACATTTTCCCGATTCACACCGGGTGGCGACTCCATGTTATTTCTCCGGTTTAGTTCCCCCGTGGGCTACTCCGTACTCCCAATCGGGCCGCGAGCTCGGAATAACGTCGTCCATTTCCGTGTCCTACACTTGTAGTTTAAAGAATTCTTACCAAAAATGACTGATGAACACTAGATCTCGATCATTGATGATGGTTCGTGGAATGTCGTGAAGTTTAACAACCCATTCAACAAATATGTCAGCTACCATCTTTAGAGCATACAGATCAAACAAAGCTAGAATATGGGCTGATTTACTCAGTCAATCAACCACAACCATAATAACATTTTTGCCATTTAAAGATGGTAGGTCTATGGTGATGCCATCCCAAACGTTTTTAGCGACATATTTAAAAAATGGATTTTGATGATGTCACTAGAAGATTTCGATGCGTATTAGCGGATATTACGAAAAGATGTCGAAGCACATTGGTGATTAAGAGTAATAAATTTGAAGACTCAATCGACAAATGACGAATATCTTGTGTGGTCTTAGCTTATGGTTCTCTTTGTAAGTGAGTTGACAATTTAAGCCTCTAACCACATAGGACATATGCATATTCATTTACATTCATTAGGCTCATGTGCAAAATATTCTCCAATCTTCAAATCTTGTATTTTGGCACTGAGACTGGCATATCGGTCCCCCACATAGACATATCAGTGTCTCTGTTCTATTTCTGAGCAGTTTTGCATGCTCTCTAGAACTGGGCTACTCCATACTGGTCTCTCATACCTATCAGGTGGAGTTTGCACAGCCACTGAAACCGGGACGGTTCATACCGGTCCCCATACCGGTGAGCACTCCGGCATACCGGCCTCCATACCGATTAGTAATCTGGTATTGCGCTTTAATCTTCAACAGTAATATAGTCGTTATATTTTGATAGACCGACATACCGGCTGTTGGTTTCTATAATTAGTCCCAAAGAAAGATTAAGCCATAGAAATACAATAAACATACATGCAAAGCTTGAAGGATGGCGGAAACATACTTACAAAGCTTTGTGACGAAAATGGTGAAGAGGATCCTTGAGCCTCCAAGGAGAGTGATATGCGGCCAAGAACAAGAATGATAGAAGTTGCAAATCTTGGGGCTGTTTTCGGCCAAGATCTTCAGTGTGAGAAGCCTCAAATCTTCTAGTACTCCAAGCTCCAAATGCGTTTCCCTATCACCTCCTTTGATCCCTTGTTGTGCTAGCAAAAATGGAGAAAACAATTTTCTGCCATGGATGAAGCTCACGGCTTGCGTGAAGAAGAAGGAGAGGAGAGAGTGATGTATCTTTTATTTTTCTTGTTCTCAATGTTTTAAAAAAAACGTGAGTGACAAATGAATAATAAAAGTGATATGATATCAAAATGCAAAAATGAATTTTTAATCCAAAAACCCTTCAAAAACCGTGAAAGGTTTTCCCTCCAAAATAAAATTCATCATTTGCCATCATTATTTCACTTTGAGAATAGAGACAATGTATCATCCCTTAAAGGTGACTAGATACATCCATCATCTATTCGTATCAAGTAATGAGATATCGCGATGTGATTTGCGGATACCACTCGATTCAAAATACGAATGTGTCCGCAAACACTTTCGGGCTCGGTTTCGCTAATTCCGAATTAACGAATTTCCGTCGCGACGTGAATTAAATAATTACGCCTTGCGGAATTACTATTCAGTTCGCTAATGAATTAATTCTAAATTAATTCGTTTGCCCGAATTAAAATCCGATTTTAATTCCGCGTCGAAATCTAATTTCGTTTAATAATATATCGAATATATTATTTTATCGATTAATTCCAAATTAATCGATCTCTCTCTCTCTCCTAACAAGGCATTTTATCCAAGATAAAGTTTCTCCGTAATTAATCCAAGATTAATAAAGTTCGAATCAAACATCATAGGTGAATCTTCAGGAAGCGACCCAAGAGATCTCCGGATATGTTGGCAGTAAATACGGTCGTTGGATAATCCAAACACGTACGTACCTCGTACTACGTTTTTACCGATTTACAAGACAAGGTTGGCTTCTAGCAAAGCGTCATGCCTACCCAATTCTCCAGAAATATTCTTACTGGAATATTAGATCTTTATCAAGCGTAGTATACCGCAGTATCGCGTATATCGATCCAGTATCGGACGGTCACATGTTAGGCCTGGGGCTGGAAATGTGTCTGCCCCGTACGAAACATATATCGGATATCAAACAACTAGTCTCTTTAAATCGGACAATCCTGACCTGGTCATATTGTCCCGACGGTTGCAACCTTTTTATAGAGTACTAGTTCTGTATCCTGTGTGATCATCATCTCCATATGTCTGAAGTGATACTTCTATCTTGACATCACATCCAGTACACTACGATTCTCGATAAACCCAGAAGAGGCGTACACAGAACCGGTTAAAGCCCCGAACCACCACAACCAAAGTTTACCGATTGTCGCAAGTACTAGCGATGCAAGTCTCAGGTTAAGACCATATACACCTACCCTGATGCGGCCTCCCATAGACACGCAGACATACTACCAATGGGATTCCGTGGGGTCTTTCCAGAGCGAAGCTGTTTTCCGTACCATCGGTAAAACACAACCTCCTACCGCACTTGCATAAGTATCAAATACTTAAATATATGAGAACTATGCCGTTGTGCCATCACAACTCGCACAAGTGCAATACTAGTCTATTCCGCATTATCGATGTCCGATCTCGATAATACTCCGACTAGGGATATTTAATGATTAAACCTTTTATATTGATACTGTCTCATATCATCTCAATACGGAACTAATCATATGGACTTTTGCCATTAATATATTAAAGTAAATAATTTTACAAAACGGCAAAAGGGCAATTTCATTATCACATAGTTAATTTTGTACAATAATACCATATCATTTACAAAACAGTGACGCTATGGGTCATAATGTCTAACACCGGCCTCCGAGACCGGCATACTAGTCACAATCAGATAGTAGGGGCTGTTTTATACATTCTCTATAAATTGAGCCCCAAATTCATTTTTGCCTACTTCTTGAACCTTCATACATTTTCTTCTAAGGTAAAAACAAAGAGTAAATAAAATCTTCTTTATCATACACTCTCATACTTAAGCTCACACACACTAGACCTTCATATCATTTGCAGTGAGCTTAGATTTCATGGGTTAGCAACTCACACCAAATCTTCATTATCTTTGTGAGTTCCCAAGTTATACTTTAAACTTCCATTATCAAACATTTATGGTTGGAAAGACCCTTGTTGAGTGGATATACTCAAAAGAGAAATTTGTAAAAGGTTATTAATGAGCCTATAAACAAAACTCATAGTAAAGGTTTAAGAGTGGGCCATTGAAAAACTCTTGTGTAAAGGTTTGAAGTGAACCTAATGGACGAAAATTTTGATTACGAGTGATCCACGGATTCATGTGATGAATGTATTGTGTTGATCGTTAATTTTTACCGGCTCTTATTTTTAGTATTGAGAATATAAGGCCATAAGGCCATATTCTTTCAAGTGTTGTAAGTTCATTTCCTTTGTAATAAGTTCAAGTTGTAACCTTATTTGTATCTTGGAGACCCGATGCCGCGGAGGACTTATCACAAGTCGATTCCGCAAAGAACACAATAACACACCATGGAGCAAGTTTTGAAGACCAAGGGATGCCTTGGATTATTATTTGTACTAATTAGATTAGTATAGAAAAATAAGAGCTCGGTTAACGCAATTTGTGATGTGCATATTTTTATCATTCCAGACCTGGAACACAGGCCACATCGCGACACGCACCAGCCCACGTCGCGACGCCTTAAGGTCTTAAGCTACTACTTGGGATTTGAACATCATCACGTCGCGACGCTTGACAAGTTGTGTCACGACGCGCTCCAGTGTCATGACACTAAACAGGTTGAGTCGCGACGCCGAGCAGAGCTGACATTCTACCCAAGTCTTGTTTATGAGAGCGTCTTGATGACCATCAAGGAGTCATGACGCCCTGTCTGGGAATATGAATGTGTTTAAAATATTTGAATAACATGTCATATAGCCTAGGGTGCCTACTCTTGCATTCTCATACGCCATAACTGTTGGGTTCTCCTAGAACATGCCAATGATCTATTAAGCATAAACATGTGTGAATAATCGAAGTAAGATTACGGAAAATATACTTACTTTGATCGGCTATAGGATGTAGAGATAACAAAAATTTTGATCCTTTGAGAATTGCTCCAAGCTCTTCTTTGTATGAATGGTTTAGCTCCAAGCTTGATCTTTGAATTCCAAACTCAAGGGGATAGTTTCCCTATCACCTTTGTAGACTCTTTTAGGTGCTAGCTTTGGAAGAAATTGCAACAAAAATCTTTCTACTGTGAGAAGCAACTCTCGACAATTGAGAAGAGAAGAGGGAGAGGATTTTCACGCCAATTGCAAGTGATGAGAGAGTGTGAGATGTTTTTTATTTTTCAAAAATCAAATCCATATACCAAATCTTCCAGAGTTGGTAAAGGTCTCTTACACATCAATTAAAAAAAGAGCTAATGTATTTTACAAGCAAACAACCACTACTAACTTCCATCACCATAAAGGTAAGTGTTTGACTAGTGATGTGACTTTATGTCGGCCCCACTTTAATTCAAAATCCGAGTGGGCCCGCAAAACACATATCGGGCTCAGGTTCGTTAATTTCGAATTAACGAATTTTCCGTTGCGATGTAATTAAATCAAATTTAATTAAATAATAATGTCTCGCAAAATTATTAGGAAAGTCACTCGCGAATTAATTCTAAATTAATTAGTTCGCCTGAATTAAAATCCAATTTTAATTCCGCTATGAAATCTAATTTCATTTAATATATCGAATATATTATTTAATCGATTAATTCCAAATTAATCATTCTCTCTCTACAATTTGAATTTTATAAAAGATAAATTCTTGACGTAATTAATCCTAGATTAATTTTCTCTCTCTCATAATTAATCCCAGATTAATTCTGTTCGAGTCAAACGTCATCGGTGAATCTTCAGGAAGTGACCCATGAGATATCTGGATATGTTGGCAGTAAATTCGGTCGTCGGACTATCTGAATACGTGCGTACCCGGTACCGCGTACTTACTGATTTAGAAGACATGGTTGGCTTCTAGCAAAGTGTCATGCCTACCCAATTCTCCAGAAATATTCTTTTAAGGAATATATATTATATATCAAGCGTAGTATACCAAGTATTGCGTATTGCGATCCTGTATCAGATGTCACATGCAAGGCCTGGGGCTGGAATTGTGTCTGCCCCGTACGAAGCATATATCGGATCACTAGCAACTAGTCTCTTTAATCGGATAATCATGACCTTGTCATATTATCCCGATAGTTGCAACATAATAGAGTACCATTTATGTATCCATGTGTGATCATTATCTCTATATGACTGAAGTGATACTTCCATCTTGACATCACACCCAATACACTACGATTCTCAATAAACCCAGAAGAGGCGTACACAAAACCTGTTAAAGTCCTGGACAACAAAAACCAAAGCGTACTGATTGTCGTAAGTCTCAGCGATGCAAGTCTCAGGTTAAGACCAAATACACCTACCTTGATTCGGATTCCCATAGACACATAGTCATATTACCAATGAGATTCCGAGGGGTCTATCCAGAGTGAAGCTGTTTCCGTGCCATCGGTAAACAGAACCTCCTATTACACTTGCATGAGTATCCAATACCCAAATATACGAGAACTATGTTGTTACGCTTCCATAACGCGCACACGTGTAATACTAGCATATTCCGCATTATCGATGTCCGGTCTCGATAATACTACGACTAGGGATATATAATGATTAAACCTTTAGTGGATTGATAATGTCTCATATCTTATAATCCGGAAAAATCATAAGGACTTTTATCATTTATATATACAAGTAATCTAATTACAAAATGATAAAATGGCAATTTCCTTTGTCACATAGTTAATTTGTACGAAAACCACAATGTCTTTTACAAATAGTGATGCTATGGGTCACAATTGTCCAACAATCTCCCACTTGGCCTATAGCCAATCACTCAAGTATCTAACACCTAAACTATGTACATTTCGCTCAAACTTTTGCTGAGGAATAGCCTTCGTCAGCGGATCTGTAATGTTATCATCTGATGCGACCTTCTCGATCTTCACATCGCCACGATGTATGATCTCACGAATCATATGGTAACGTTGAAGTACATGCTTGGATCGTTGATGAGACTGCAGTTCCTTAGCCTGCGCTATAGCCCCGTTATTGTCACAATACAAATGAACAAGCTCATCTGCTAACAGAACTACTCCTAATCCAATTAGGAATTTACGAATCCAAGCTGCCTCTTTTGCTGCTTCAGCTGCAGCAATATATTCCGCTTCTGTTGTTGAATCGGCAACAGTCTCTTGCTTGGAAGATTTCCAGCTTACTGCTCTGTTGTTCAAACAAAATATGTACCCGGATTGGGACTTACAGTCATTTTTATCGGTTTGGAAACTTACATCGGTAAATCCAGTTACCTCAAGTTCTCCATCTCCATAGATTATGAAATCATCCTTAGTTCGTCTAAGAAACTTAAGGATGTTCTTAACCGCAACCCAGTGACTATCACCTGGATCGGCCTGATAGCGACTACACATGCTCAAAGTATAGGAGACATCAGGTCGCGTACATATCATGGCATACATGATCGATTTGACTGCAGAAGCGAACGAGATCCGACTCATGTTGTCTCTCTCATCTTGAGTTTTAGGACACATGTCCTTAGATAGAGTGACGCCATGTGACACTGGCAACAGTCCCCTCTTAGACTGTTCCATGTTGAATCTCTTCAACACTTTGTCAATATATGTGCTCTGGGAGAGTCCAAGCAGTTTTCTAGATCTATCCCGGTAGATCTTTATTCCCAGAATAAAGGTTGCTTCTCCCAGATCTTTCATGGAGAATTTTAACGAAAGCCAAGCTTTCACCGATTGTAGTATTGGAATGTCATTGCCAATAAGCAAGACATCATCAACGTAAATGACAATGAATGTCAGTGCGCTCCCACTAAACTTATTATATACACAAGGATCATCATCGTTTTGAACGAAATCATATTCTTTTATGATCTCATCAAAACGTTGGTTCCAAGAATGCGATGCTTGCTTCAATCCATAAATGGATCGATTTAACTTGAAAATCTTGTTTGCATGTTTTGGTATGACAAAACCGTCAGGCTGTTGCATATAAACATCCTCCAAAAGGTTTCCGTTAAGGAAAGCGGTTTTGACGTATATTTGCCATATTTCGTAATCGAAATATGCAGCAATAGCAAGCATTATCCGAATGGATTTAATCATGGCAACAAGTTAAAAAGTTTCGTCGTAATCGATATCGTGTCATTGACGATACCATTTCACTACAAGTCTAGCTTTGTACATTTGTATGTTGCGATCTATGACGGTCTTCTTCTTGAAGACCCATTTGCAACCAAGTGCATCAACCAGTGTCCAAACTTGGTTGGTGTACATGGAATCCATTTCGGACTTCATGGCTTCTTGCCATAAAGCGGAGTCGATACCTTGTATCGCTTCCTCGTACGTAGCTGGTTCGTCTTCCTCAATAAGATTAATATCCACATGAGGTGAGATCAGAAACCCATACCTCTCAGGTTGTTTTCTGACTCTCTCCGACCTACGCGGTTCTTGTGTATTAGAATATTATGGTACAGTCTCATCCCTGATGAACTGTTCGTGTTCCGTTAAGGAATCGGTGCCATGAACAGTATCACTCCGATTTTCATCGAGTTCTACTTTCCTCCCACTTACCACTGCATTTAGGAATTCATTCTCAAGGAAAACCGCATGTAGAGCAACAAATACTTTGTTCTCTTGTGGGTTGTAGAAGTAATATCCTTTGGTTTCCCTAGGATAACCTACAAATAGACACTTATCTGATTTGGGTTCTAGTTTGGTACCATCCAAACGTTTAACGTATGCCCAGCAACCCCAAATCTTCAGAAATGAGAAACCCGGTTTCTTTCCTGTCCATATTTCATATGGAGTCTGTTGAACAGATTTTGACGGAACCTTATTCAAAATAAGTATTGCATTGTTCAATGCATATCCCCAGAAGGAAATTGGTAGGTCTGTGCGACTCATCATCGACCTTACCATATCCAACAAAGTTCGGTTTCTACGTTCAGACACATCATTTAATTGAGGTGTTCCGGGAGGAGTCCACTATGAAAGAATACCATATTCTTTCAAGTAATCGAGAAACTCGTTGCTTAAGTATTCTCCACCACTGTCCGACCGTAATGTTTTAATACTTTTGCCGATCTCTTTTTCTACTTCGTGTCGAAACTCTTTGAATTTCTCAAAAGTTTCCGACTTGTGTCTCATAAGATACACATAACCATAACGTGATGCATCATCCGTAAAGGTTACGAAGTATTCATATCCACCTCTAGCCTGGCTAGACATGGGCCCACATACGTCACTATGAATGAGGGCTAACAGTTCGGTGGCACGTGCAACTTTACCGCTAAAAGGTGTTTTAGGAATTTTGCGTAATAAATAAGATTCACAGACTTCATATGAATTTGGATCAAATCCTTCCAAGTACCCACTCTTCGAAAGTGTGGATATGCGAGTCTTGTTAATGTGTCCCAGACGACAATGCCACATATAAGTTTTATCTTTGTTACTTAATTTAAGCCTTTTGTTTGTTACATTATATGTTTGAGATTGATTTATATTCAAAATATAAAGACCATTATTCACATCAGCACTACATATCTCAATATCATTTTTATAAACAAAACACATTGTCTTTTTGAATACAAAAGTATGCCCACATTGGGCTAAACAAGATACATAAATAATATTCATAGTCAAACTAGGTACATAGTAGCAGTCTGATAAATTAAGTACATGCCCTGAGGGCAGTTCCAAAATGCAGGTCCCAACAGCCAAAACGACGACTCTAGTCCCATTTCCAACTCGAAGATCTATCTCTCCTGAAGTCAGTCTCCTGCTAATCTGCAGATCCTGCACATCAGTACATATATGAGTACCACAACCAAAATCAAAAATCCAATTTTTAAAACTAGAAGTAGACATGTTTATTTCTATAACAAACATACCTGAAGCCAGTGTCTTGCCCGCTTTGATTTCCTTCATGTGCGCCTTTTACTCACGGCAGTCACGCTTCCAGTGACCCCGTTTGCCACACTGTAGACAGACATCTTGGGATTTATCCTTAGGCTTCCCAGAAGACTTTGATGATTTGGCCTTGCCCTTCTTCTTCTTCTTCTTTTTTTTTTATGCCTCCAGTGGCCTTTGGCCAAGCCTTGGCAGACTGAGATGTCGAAACGAAGTGCGCCTCGTGCATTTTTCCCTTCAAAAGCTTTTTTTCTGCTTCACGCAGCATTGCCATCAACTCTCCAAGAGTATGGTCTTGGTTCATCATATTATGATGAACCCGCTCCAGCTGTCAGGAAGAGACTGCAAGATCAAATCTATAGAAGTCTCAGCCTCAAAGGTTATGCCTAGTTGACCCAGTTGTCGATGTCAGCAATCATCTGCGACATATGGTGCTCGACAGATGTACCATCTGACATTCGAGAGCAAAAAAGCTTCTTCTGCAATTCATACATTTGTGATCTAAGGTTAGATCGATGAAGGTCCTTCAATTTTGTCATCATAGTATAGGGATCCAATCCTTTATTCTGGCGACGAAATTGAGGGGTCATTGCAGCGAGCATGACGGATTGAGCAGTTGAGTTGTCATCACTATGAGTCTTCCAAAGCTCAAGCTCAAGCGGCTGCTCAATTCCGAGCTTAGGCCCGAGAGGTCTCTCTATCGTATATAGCATCTTCTCGGCCCCCAGGAAAATCCTGAGGTTCATATCCCAATCAGAGAAGTTCGCACCATTAAAGACATTTTCGCCCATGATAATGTCTCTAACGTTGATCTTTCCCGCCATCTTAATTGCAATAGTCTAACTATTCAATTAATGATTTTTGGGTACAGTCCAACTGTTACAATAAAAATAATAAAATATTAGTCCAACTAATAAATATATAAAATGATGAAATAATTTGAAAGTGCGTATTGGCAAGTATTTGAACGAAATTGCAAATTCAATACTAGCCTCCCATTATTTTTCGGCGAGCCTCTAACCATCTGTTGAGTACTCGGGAAACCTAGTTTCCTAGTGGGCTAGGATCCCGTTAAATAACACACAACCTTGACTTTGGCCAACAAGCTGTATGATATTTAATTAGGTAGATCTCTAAGATCAATTGGATCTCATCCAATTCCTAGATCCGGTAGGTGGACCTCCAAGTCCGAAACATATATACAATATATATGCCAATATATCCAATATATTTTCCTAACCTTTTCATCTGAATCAACTAAGCCTTGGCTTTGGCACAACAAGCTTAATGATTCTAATTAAGCGGGACCCATTGACAGTGGGAAAGCTTCGTAATCCACGTCGATGAACAAAAAGTGACCTTGACTTTGGCCAACAGATCACAACTTGCCCAAGACATGCGATATGGAACAAAGCTTTCGTGGTTCAAACACATCCGCGATGGACATTGATCTTGACTTTGGCCAACAAACCAATGACAATCTTGGATCTTGAGAGAGAACCACTCAATGGAAGGAATTCGCTTAATATTTGTTTGAGGGTTTTTCACGTAAATTGGCAACCAATTTATTATCTTTGATTAGGTCTCATCATACACCCTTAAGCATGCATTCTAAAAGCATAATAAGGCGCGAATTAAAATAATAATGATATGCGGATGGATATTTAACAAATTATTCCTAGAACAAATCTCTCCATTTCCTCTCCCCGGCTAGCACTATTCTAACTTCTACCCAATTACATAATACAATAAAGAAACCTCATTTACATTGAGGGGAATTGGTGAGAAGAGAATTACAAAGAGTCAAGAGATAAAGGTTGGACACGCAGGTCCAATTTAATAAATTCTAAATTTATTACAACAATTTCCAAAATTGCCCTCACCCTTCTAATATCCATCTGATATACATTACTCATACAATACATCCATGTATTCACACAAAGCATGTTATTCAATCAATCTAATCCAATTAATTAATTTTTGAATTAATGATCATCCAATGTTCAAACAACGATTTGATTTGCGCGAGTCCAACTCGTTTAAGAATAAGTACTCAAAATGCGTATTCTTGAATTATATCGAACTACAATATTAAATCCAATTTAATTTGTATTCAATACTAATTCATATTTAATTCTAAATTAAATAATTACACTTATTAATGTGTCTTTTCGACTTAGATTCTAAATCTAATCTTAATGGGTCTCAAAGGCCCAATTAACATCCAATATTAATTTAATTAAAGTCCAATGGGCTTTTAATTAATTTATTAAGGCATGGACTTTGGCAACCAAAGCCAAATAAGGAATCACCATTTTCTATAAAATTAATTTTTGCCCATTAGGCCCAATTAATTATTTAAAGGCTCATTTATTATATTTGGACTTAACGGAATGGTTTTAGGCCCAATTTGGATCCAATCCAATTGTCCTAAACCAACTTGGCCCAACCAAGCCCATTAGGCCCAAATATAACAACATTAGCCCAATTCCAAATTAAGGACTAATTTATTAAATTATAATATTCCAAATATCATAATTTTTTAATTAAAGTGTATAGCCATAATTAATTAGTTAAATTAACATTTCCAAAATACCAATTTACAGCATAATTGAAGCAAAATTAACCTCCAACATGCTTCCAATACTCACGGAAATCATACATTCTTATATCCAATTTTGATTTTCAATCCAATTAAATCACAAATCAATATACTCATGCATTTAAACACATCCAATGGTTTAAAATTCAAAAATCACCATGAGCTACAAGAGTTCAATACATTCGGCCATCATAAGGTAATTAGGGAAAAATTATCTAATCAAGTTTTCTCCAAATTAATCATGCATAACTCTAAGTTATCATAATTTAAACATATCCAAACACTCAATTTGACGAAATCATGCTCCAAGCAAAAATACTCAAATTCAGGTTTATGAACCCTAATCCATTTCATGCTTAATTTGGCGCTCTGATACCATTGTTGGGTTCTCCTAGAACAAGCCAAGAATCTATTAAGCATAAACATGTGTGAATAATCGAAGTAAGATTGCGGAAAATATACTTACTTTGATCGGCTATAGGATGTAGAGATAACAAAAATTTTACTCCTTTGAGAATTGCTCCAAGCTCTTCTTTGTATGAATGGTTTAGCTCCAAGCTTGATCTTTGAATTCCAAACTCAAGGGGATAGTTTCCCTATCACATTTGTAGACTCTTTTAAGTGCTAGCTTTGGAAGAAATTGCAATAAAAATCTTCCTATTGTGAGAAGCAACTCTCGGCAATTGAGAAGAGAAGAGGGAGAGGATTTTCACGCCAATTGCAAGTGATGAGAGAGTGTGAGATGTTTTTGATTTTTCAAAAATCAAATCCATATACCAAATCTTCCAAAGTTGGTAAAGGTTTCTTACACATCAATTAAAAAAAGAGCTAATATGTTTTACAAGCAAACAACCACTACTAACTTCCATCACCATAAAGGTAAGTGTTTGACTAGTGATGGGACTTGATATGGGCCTCACTTTAATTCAAAATCCGAGTGGGCCCGCAAAACACATATCGGGCTAGGGTTCGTTAATTCCGAATTAACGAATTTTCCGTTTCGATGTAATTAAATCAAATTTAATTAAATAATAACGCCTCGCAAAATTATTAGGAAAGTCGCTCGCGAATTAATTCTAAATTAATTAGTTCGCCCGAATTAAAATCCAATTTTAATTACGCTATGAAATCTAATTTCATTTAATATATCGAATATATTATTTAATCGATTAATTCCAAATTAATCGTTCTCTCTCTACAATTCAAATTTTATCCCAGATAATTTCTTGCCGTATTTAATCCTAGATTAATTTTCTCTCTCTCATAATTAATCTCAGATTAATTCTGTTCGAGTCAAACGTCATCTTTGAATCTTCGGGAAGCGACCCATGAGATCCCTGGATATGTTGGTAGTAAATCCGGTCGTCGGACTATCCGAATACGTGCAAACCCGGTACCACGTACTTACTAATTTACAAGACATGGTTGGCTTCTAACAAAGCGTCATGTCTACCCAATTCTCCAGAAATATTCTTTTAAGGAATATATAATCTATATCAAGCGTAGTATACCAAGTATTACGTATTATGATCCAGTATCAGATGTCACATGCAAGGCCTGTGGCTGGAATTGTGTCTGCCCCGTACGAAGCATATATCGGATCACTAACAACTAGTCTCTTTAATCGGATAATCATGACCTTGTCATATTAACCCGATAGTTGCAACATAATAGAGTACCGGTTCTGTATCCCTGCGTGATCATCATCTCTATATGACTGAAGTGATACTTCCATCTTGACATCACACCCAATACACTACGATTCTCAATAAACCCAGAACAGGCGTAAACATAACCTGTTAAAGTCCTAGACGACCAAAACCAAAGCGTACTGATTGTCACAAGGATTAGTGATGCAAGTCTCAGGTTAAGACCAAATACACATACCCTGATTTGGATTCCCATAGACGCATAGTCATACTACCAATGGGATTCCGATGGTTCTATCCAGAGTGAAGCTGTTTCTGTACCATCGGTAAACAGAACCTCCTATTACACTTGCATGAGTATCCAATATGCAAATATATGAGAACTATATCGTTACGCTTCCATAACGCGCACAAGTGTAATACTAGCCTATTCCGTATTATCGATGTCTAGTCTCGATAATACTACGACTAGGGATATTTAATGATTAAACCTTTAGTGGATTGATACTGTCTCATATCTTATAATCCGGAACTAATCATAAGGACTTTTATCATTTATATATACAAGTAATCTAATTACAAAATGATAAAATGGTAATTTCCTTTGTCACATAGTTAATTTGTACAAAAACCACAATGTCTTTTACAAATAGTGATGCTATGGGTCACAATTGTCCAACAATAACATGTTTAGATGCATGATATTCTAGTCATAAAATATGATTTTATGTAATTTAAGAGTTAAATTAGAATATGGTATGATAAAAACCTGTCTGGAACAAGCCAAGCAAACCCCTCCACGTGTTCTAAGCTCCAAGAACCGTGAATCTTAATTTTTTGTAAGAACGAAACCCTTCCAAGATCAAGTCCAACCCTTAAGGAACCTTGCCCTTAAGAACCTTTATTTATTTCTTTGGAGAATCTTGAACAGCGATACAGTGCCACAACACTTGCCACACGTTGGGATTTGACTGTGTGAAAATGACCAAATTGGAGACTTATGGTAGGGACAGAGGAGTTGCGAAACCAGGTAATGATCTTGTGATTCTGACTTTCCCAATCTTCAAGGCGATCACTAAAATCGTCGTCACTCTCAGTTTTATATTGAACCGGTTTAGTAAGAGTACCAGTAATGTAACACCAGAGTTTACGGCCTTTGAGAAAGCTGCACATGGCTTGGGCCCAGAGAACATAATTGTGATCATCGAGGAGTATCTGAATTGGTTGGGAGATGTCTGACTTGTCCATGGTGAAAATCAGCGAAATAATTATCCTGAATGAGACAACCAGGCAGAGTAACTGTAATAAAGGAGACGGCACGTAAAAAACAGGTGGAGAGCAGAGGCGTATGCAGTACACGCGCGGAAGCAGTGGTGGTGGCCGGAGCCGGAAAATTAATAGGACCCAGAGAAAAATTCGTCTGATACCATGTTAAAGATTGAGGTAAATATTCTTTGTATTTCAATCTGAATATATTTACAATATAACAGTCTTTATATATGTAATACAAGAAAACTAAAATAGTAAAGAAATTCTAAATATGTATACAAATAATATAAATCGTCAGTTGCCTAAAATATATATTGATAATATGAATGTAATTATAGTTTCTGTTTTGAGAATATTCTTAACAGTAGCCATTGCCAGTTGGATTCTCTTTCCAGATGAAAAGAAGCCAATGATACCTTTTGGTTTTCCGAAGTGCACTGATATTCGAAGAACTGGTCCACACAAGTGAACCATTCAGTTGGATCATCACCGGAATATCTGGGAAATTCGATTTTTGCCAACTTGGATTCGAACATTGGTAGCCCTCCATCAGTATGTTCGTTGGTTTCCTGTCGGTTGTTGCGAGATTTCCATTGAGGGGAGCTCCGTTGCACTCATGGTTGGTGCTAGAAGATGGTTCTGGTTTAGCGAGCAGAGCATCGGAAATCCTGCTGATGGCATCTTCTAAGTGGTGCATCTTATCTGCTATCCCCAGTTCCATTCGGCTGAAGCTATGTTGAAGTTGCCCCAACTCCGTTTCCAAGTTCTCGATCCGTTCTTTGTTGGTTGTCATTGTAACGTGGTGTTGATACCAATTGTTAGGTCTCAATCAACGCTGAATGAATTTGATAAAAATTAGTATTCTGCTTATGGTGAGAATTACCACAAGTTTCAATTGAAATAAGCATCATGAGAAGAGTTTAAATACAAGAGCTAAATAATGAATATTCCTAAAACTTAGTTCATGTACCCAAAGAGTAATAAAAATAACGGTTAGTTGCAACAGAATAGCCACACTTTATTGAAATAAAAATCTTAACTTCCTGCAAGCTGGACGTGGTCTACCCACTTGGACTAATTCTTTGCTGCCACACGTAGATGCTTCAGTCCAAATATTTTGGATTTCTTCTAGACACTCTTTGAGACCTTCTCGGCTTATTATTTGCCCATTCAAATAAATGAAAAAAAGTGTTAAATATTAGAAAAGTATAAACAATAACATAATAAAGTAAAAGAGAATGAGATAGTAAATGATAGCATAAACTAGGGAATCATTTTATTCATTTCGAGTGTGTAGAAACAAAGAAATAAACTCTTATTTTATAGTTACATGATCACAACATAAAATAAATGACTTTATTAAATGAAAGATCATAAATCATAATATCTTAGGAGTTATAGGTAGATAAAGGATTATTAGTGGAGAGACATGGCTACATAATTATAATTTATTTATAACACTCCCTTGGATGTTCATTACATATAAAACAGTCTCATTAAAACCTTAATAGAAAAAACTCAATGGGATAAAAACCTAATAAGAAAAAAATCACAACATATTAAATATCTTTTCTAATAAGTATGTTTTCCCTCATCTTGTTGTATGTGTTTCTAAAGTTTCACATAAATCTTTGAGGTGGCACATCCCAATACCAACTTTTTAAATGTTGCAGTTGACAAAGGCTTTTGTAAATGGATTTGTAAGATTATCACTTGAGTGTATTTACATAATATTTATATCACCACCCTTTTGATGTTTATGTATATAAAAGAATTTTGCAGGTCATATATACTTGGTTCTATCACTTTTTATATAACATTATTTAATTTGTGCAATACAAGTAGCATTATCTTCATATAATGTTATATATGGTTATCTTTAATTGAAAGCAATCCACATGTTTCCCAAATATATTGATCTTATCCGTATGCATTCATGACTCGCTTCATGGACAACAAGTATTTCTAAATGATTTGAAGAAATTGCAACCATTGTTTGCTTCATAGATCGCGATGATACAATAATATTACCAGAAGTAAATAAATAATATGTTTATGATCGAGCTTTATATGAATCAGAGAGATATCTAGCATTTGCATATCCAATTAGTGGTGATTTTGATCCATTTGGAAAAAATAAGCACATATCAATTGTTCCATGGAGATAGCGTATAATATGCTTTACACCATTTCAATGCCTTTGCCTCGGTGTAGAACTATATCTTATCAATAAATTGACTGAAAATGCAATATCAGGCCAAGTGTAATTTGTAAGATACATAAGTTCACTAATCACACTTAAGTATGGTACTTCAGGACCAAAGAACTTTTTCACCATTCACTTTATGGCGAAATAGATTTTTATTCATATCAATTGATTGTACCACCATTGTAATGCTTAATGGATGAGCTTTGTCCATATAAAAATGCCTTAAAACTTTTTTAGCATATGTTGACTGATGTATAAGTATTCCACTTGACAAATGCTCGATCTGTAGGTTTTCACAAGATCATTCATTTCAAATTTATTTTACAAAAAAAAGAAACTGTCTTTGAAAGCTCTTTAAGAGTTCCAATGCGATTCAAATCATCAACATACAACGACTATTGCAAATCCAATTTCACAATTTTTTAATAAAAACATAAATACAAATTTTATCATTTACATATCTTTCTTTAAATAAATAATTTTTTATGTTATTTTACCACATACTCCCAAATTATTTTAGTTTATACAAAGATCGTTGTAGCCTTAATAAATATAAACTACGAGGTTTTGAATTATTTTTATTTGACATTTTAAATCCTTAAGGGATTTTCATATAAATATCAGTATCAATAGAACTATATAAATATGCAGTCGCTATATCCATCAAACGTATTTCAAGCCCTTCAAAGGCTATGAGACTAATAAGAAATTGAAATGTGATTGCATCCATCATAGGAGAATATGTCTCCTCATAATCAATTTTGGGCCTTTGAGAAAACATTGTGCCACTAATCTTGCTTTGTATATCATAATCTCAATTTTCTCATTTTATTTCATCACGAATACCAATTTATATCCAATAGGTTTGACATCTTCAGGTATTTAGTCTACAAGTCCAAAAGCTTCATGTTTTGTAAAAGAATTTAGTTCTGCTTATATAGTTTCTTTCCACTGTGGCCAATTATTTTGATGTTGACATTCTTCCATAGTTTGTGGTTCATGATCCTTGTAATCATATTTTATAATATTTTGATCAATAGTAAATTAAAATACATTACCAATAATAATTTCATGTCGATCCCAATATTTTTCTCTACTAACTTACCCAATTTAAATCTCATTATTATTTGTCTCTTCAGGATAAAGTGACAAATCTTCAACTGTTGATAAATTTGTCTTTTCTGGGGCAATAAGGTCGATAACGTTTAATTGATCAGTTTCTATTTCCTGATTAGTAATTAAAGACTCTTCTAAAGTACAAACTTCATTTTACAACTTTTCTTATGTTTTCCCTTTTTTATGGAGTTGTGTCTTTTGAACCAATTGGCCTTCCACATTTCAAACATGTTTTACTTTCATTAATTTTATCATGTAGTCCTTCAGGGACTTCAATACGTGTTGGGGAATATTTTGTGGATGCTGGTTTTCGCCCGCCACAATCGAGAATTTGTAGGTTGGGGGCACTAGCGATCCTGCAAAACAAAGGTAGAATGAGCGTGGAGGTTACTGCCCACTGGTGTGGTGGGTACCGTAGGCACTCCAACGCTCAAGTTAGTAGTGAAGACGAGCCATAAATAATGGAAGATCAAAGCTTGATGTTACCTTGACTTCTATTGACTGTAGTGAGGGCGGTGGCCGGTGTTCCAGAGGGTACTTGCTAACTGAACCTGATGAAGGTTCAAAGCTAATTCATACGACATTGTTATACGGACCGAGTGAAGTGTTTATTTTCAATTGACTCGTCATGAGTCCTTGAGAGATGTCCTTAGTTGACTGAACCAGATGAAGGTTCAGGAGATAATTCACACGACATTGTCGTATGGACTGAGGGAAGTTCATGTCTTCAATTGACTCGACATGAGTCTTTGGGGGATGTCCCCGGTCGACTGAACCAGATGAAGGTTCAGGAGATAACTCACACGATATTTTCATATGGACTGAGGGAAGTCCATGTCTTCAGTTGACTTGAAATGAGTCATTGGGGGATGTCCCCGGTCTACTGAACCAGATGAAGGTTCAGGAGATAACTCACACAACATTGTCATATGGACTGAGGGAAGTCCATGTCTTCAGTTGACTAGACATGAGTCCTTGGGGGATGTCCCTGGTCAACTGAACCAGATGAAGGTTCAGGAAATAACTCACACGACATTTGTCGTATGGACTGTGGGAAGTCCATGTCTTCAGTTGACTTTACATGAGTCTTTGGGGGATGTCTCTGGTCGACCGAACCAGATGAAGGTTCAGGAGATAATTCACACGATATTTGTCGTATGAACTGTGGAAATTCCATGTCTTCAGTTGACTCGACATGAGTCCTTAGGGGATGTCTCCGGTCGACTGAACCAGATGAAGGTTCAGGAGTCAATTCATACGAGATTGTCGTCTTTACTAAGGGAAGTCCATGTTTTTATTTGACTCGACATGAGTCCATGGGGGATGTCCCCGGTCGACTGAACCAGATGAAGGTTCAGGAGATAACTCACACGACATTTTCGTATGGACTGAGGGAAGCCCATGTCTTCAGTTGACTCGACATGAGTCCTTAGGGGATGTCCCCGGTCGATTGAACCAGATGAAGGTTCAAGAGATAACTCACACGAAATTATCGTATGGACTGAGGGAAGTCCATGTCTTCAGTTGACTCGACATGAGTCCTTGGGGGATATCTCCGGTCGACTTAACCAGATGAAGGTTCAGGAAATAACTCACACGATATTTATCGTATGGACTGTGGGAAGTCCATGTCTTTAGTTGACTCGACATGAGTCATTGAGGGATGTCCCCGGTCAACTGAACCAGATGAAGGTTCAGGAGATAATTCACACGATATTTGTCGTATGGACTGTGGTAAGTCCATGTCTTCAGTTGACTCGACATGAGTCCTTAGGGGATGTCTCCAGTCGACTGAACCTGATGAAGGTTCATGAGTCAACTCATACGAGATTGTCGTCTGGACTGAGGGGAGTCAAAGTCTTCATTTGACTCGACATGAGTCCATAGGGGATGTCCCCGGTCGACTGAACCAGATGAAGGTTCATGAGTCAATGCATACGACATTGTCGTCTGGACTGAGGGAAGTCCAAGTCTTCATTTGACTAGACATGAGTCCATGGGGGATGTCCCCGGTCGACTGAACCAGATAAAGGTCCATGAGTCAATTCATACGACATTTGTCGTATGGACTGTGGGAAGTCCATGTCTTCAGTTGACTCGACATGAGTCCTTGGGGGATGTCCCCGGTCGACTGAACCAGTTGAAGGTTCAGGAAATAACTCACACGATATTTCTTGTATGGACTTTGGGAAGTCCATGTCTTCAGTTGACTCGACATGAGTCCTTGGGGGATGTCCCCGGTCGACTGAACCAGATGAAGGTTCAGGAAATAACTCACACGAAATTTATCGTATGGACTGTGGGAAGTCCATGTCTTCAGTTGACTCGACATGAGTCCTTGGGGGATGTCCCCAGTCGAATGAACTAGATGAATGTCAAGATAATCCCCATACTACGGGTCAAATGACCAGGGGAATCTTCAATGCCGTCTGGACCAGATGAAGGCCATGTCTTCAACTTGACTCTACATGAGCCATATGGAGTGTTCCAAGTCGACTAAACCAGATGAAGGTCAGGACAATCTCCATACTACTGGTCAAAAGACCAGATGAGTCTTCAATATTGTCTGGACTTGATGAAAATCTATGAAGGTCTCCACTCCACTAGTCCTGATGAAGGTCCAAGGGAGGCTATGGTCGACTGGACCTGATGAAGGTCTAGGATGGTCTTTACTTCTCACTCTACAATCCTCACTCTACGAGACCTGAAAAAGGTCAGTGAAGGTCTTCATTCCTCATTCTACAATCCTCACTCTACAAGACCTGACAACGGTTAGTGAGGGTCTCAAATCCTCATTCTACAAAACCTGACAAAGGTTAATGGGGGTCTTTATTTCTACAATCCTCACTCTACAAGACCAGACAACGGTTAGTGAGGGTCTTCAATCCTCATTCTACAAGACCTGACAAAGGTCAATGAGGGTATTCATTCCTCATTCTATAACCATCACTCTACAAGACCTGATAAGAGTCAATGAGGGTCTTTACTCCTCATTCTACAATCTTCACTCTACAAGACCTGATAAAGGTCAATGAGGGTCTTCACTCCTCATTCTACAATCCTCACTCTACAACATCTGACAAAGGTCAATGAGGGTCTTCACTCCTCATTCTACAATCCTCACTTTATAAGACCTGACAAAGGTCAATAAGGGTATTCATTCCTCATTCTACAAGATCATATATGTAGCGTCGAATGTGATCTTTAACAAGTGCCAAGCTTCACATGGTAGTGTCGACTGAGATCCTTAACAAGTACCAAGCTTCACACGTGTAGTGTCGAATGAGACATCCCCCTCATGCTGAGTCATTATTCATGTAGTGTCGAGTGAGATATCTTTGCCAAGTCTTCTTACATGCATGTCGACTGGAATGTCATCACTCCAAGTCCTCATGTAGTGTCGAGTGGGATCTTTAACAAGTGCCAAGCTTCACATGGTAGTGTCGACTGAGATCCTTAACAAGTACCAAGCTTCACACGTGTAGTGTCGAATGAGACATCCCCCTCATTCTGAGTCACCATTCATGTAGTGTCGAGTGGGATATCCTTGACAAGTCTTCTTACATGCATGTCGACTGGAATTTCATCACTCTAAGTCCCCATGTAGTGTCGAGTGGGATCTTTAACAAGTGCCAAGCCACATATTGTATTGTCGACTGGGACACCCATAATAATTACCAAGTCGACTGGAATTTCATCACTCTAAGTCCCCATGTAGTGTCGAGTGGGATCTTTAACAAGTGCCAAGCCACATATTGTATTGTCGACTGGGACACCCATAATAATTACCAAGCTATATGTTGTAATGTCGACTGGGACACCCATAACAAGTCCGAAACTATAAATTGTAAAGTCAACTAGGATATCTATTACAAGTCCCAAGCCACACATTGATGTCGACTGGGACATCCATAACAAGTCCCAAGTTACATATTGTAATGTCAACTGAGACATCATTAACTAGTGCCAAACAATACACTAATGTCGAATGTGACATCCCTAACAAGTCTCATGCCTTACTAATGTCGATTGGGAAATTCTAAAAAGTGTAAGCCATACCTGGTAATGTCGACTGGGATGTCCACGCCAAGTCTTCATTAGAGTATTATCTATCGAGACATCCTCCTTATGCCAGCTCTTCATATACGTAGTGTCGACTGAGACATCCTTCTCATGCCAACTATTCATACACGTAGTGTCGACTGGGATATCTTCCTCATGCCAACTCTTCATACACGTAGTGTCGACAGTGACATCTTCCTTATGCCAACTCTTCATACATGTAGTGTCAACAAAGACATCTTCCTCATGCCAACTCTTCATACACGTAGTGTCGACTGGGATATCCACCTCAAGCCAAATATATTACCTCGTCGTATAGGATGAGTGGTAGAAAAAATGGTTCTACTGGAGGGAAGCGTCTTGTTCCTGACCGGTGCGTAATCACACGTGTATAACGCAAGCGCACGTATCGTTCAAGTAGTATAAAAAGTATCGATCCCACAAGGACTTAATACCTAATCTATTAATTTTATGAGGTCAAATGATTACTAGTATCTAACAGGTTGATTGATTGATTTGAAATGGTGATGATTCTAAATTTAAAAACAAGTAAATAAAATTGCACGAAAGTAGGTTTAAGAAAATTCAATATTAGGAAACTATCTAGGGTTGTGAATCTTTCCAATATCTTTTAAAAGATGAAGTGGTTATTTCATGTTTGTATAATAAATCGGTTTACTAACCTGGAACACTAAATTATGCGAAAGCCTCTATCGATGGTCAGACGCAAATATCCAGTATAACCCAATTGAACCATATGTCTATGTCAACCAAATTACCTGGATTCATTAAGTTTAAGTTCCAATTATGGCTACCCCCGCCCGACATGTATATGTCTATCTTGTAAGGAAATCTATTAAAAGGTTATCTATCATCAAAGAAGATCGTGGGCTATTAAGTCTAAGGCTGAAACCTAAAATTCCTTTGTCAAGTTTATTTTAGATTTACCAGATCAATCTTATTAGTGGCCAATTAACAAGACGCATTAAGCTTAAGACTTAATAAGTAAACCTTTAAATTACCCAAACTATAAAATAACCCGTTATAAACCGGTGATATTAGAATTCATCACAACCCCAGATAAATAACTTAGTTACAACACATAACTAGGGCTAGTAAAAACTTAAAAGTAAAAGACATAAAGTAAAAATGCTGAAAAGTAATTGCGGTAAAGTAAAAGCTGAAAAGTAAATTACAATAAAATAAAATGCTAAGGTAAAATGATCAACTTTTACTAATACTAATTTAGATATCTCCTTTAATATAATATATTAACTTGTGATTATTTTACCAACCAGCCATATAGGCGGTAACTTGATTAAGTCCAACCAGCCATAAAGGCGGAACCAAAATAAACCTGCCATATAGGCGGTAAGAAAATTTAATTACCAACCGACCAATCTGGCGGTATCCTTGCTTAGTCAGGTTTAAACCAGTTTAAAATGAATTACCAACTGACCAATATAGCGGTATCCTCATTAAGTCAATATTTTAAATAGGGAATATATTATATTTAAGGGAGATTAATCTAAATAGCAATAGTAAAAGAATTACCTTTCACCATAGCAGGGGGAAGTTACCTCCTCATGGTGAATAGTGAAAACTGTAAAAGTAAAGAAAGTAAATTACTATTATTACAGAACGTAATTAAAATTAATTACAAAACTAAAATTTAAAAGAAACTAGATAGAAAACTCTCTATTTACATCAGAGAATTCAGAGAGGAAGGTACATCTGAAACCGAAATTTCGAGCTCTATTTATAGGCGTCCATAAGTGCCACGCGCAGGTTTCTTCTTGCGTCGTGACACCCTGACGTGGCAACTTCTGATTGGTTGGCTTCGGATTCTTATCTGACATGTGGCGATTGCGGATAAGGTGATAAGGTGACACATGGCAAGGCAGCTGGCACTCAATGATTATGCTAACGTGGCGATGACATGGCGCTGATGTGGCGATAGTGATTGTCGGCACCATAGAATGATGACACGTGGCACGCTGTGATTGGCTGATGATGACATGGCGGTGACGTGGCATGTTGACTCAGTCAACTGGTGATGTGGACGATGACGTGGCTGACAGGTGGAGTGACATGTGGCGACACGTGGTGATGGTGATTGTCGGCACCGTAGGATGATGACACGTGGCACGGCGCACGTTTGCAGATCGGCTGTGATGGTGACACGTGGCACGGCACACGTTAGCAAAGTCAAACTTCTCAGATTCTGACATGTGGATCCGGCGCACGTTAGGCGTCGCGACGCAGCCTGCGCGTCGTGACGCGCCCAAAGACCAAAATGCCCTTTTGCGTTCTTTTTCACTGTTTTGGCCCCAAATCACCTCCAGAATGTCCTGAAACTTTATTTATCTACAAAATAACACAAAACACATCAAAATATTCACAAAACTCAAGAAACTATACAAAATATTAGGTTAAATGAGTGGGAAATAGTGATACATTTACCACTCATCACACCCCCAAACCTAACATTTTGCTAGTCCTTGAGCAAAACATAGAATAAAATAACATAAACATCTTTAAAATAAAATTTAACTAAGTGTAGGCATTGTATTTTTGCATATCAGCCCGATGATGAGTCTCGTATGGAGACACTACCTCTTTAGTTGTGAAAGCCGCGGGAAACGGACATTGGAAGGGTAAAGTTAGAAATTAGCATTTTGTCAGATTTAACTCGCTTGTTTCGCTTCGGGTTCGCTTATTGGACCTCTGTTTTAAAACACACCAAACCCATTAAAACACATCTCACAAATTAAATAATTAAAATATTTAAAACACATCTCACAAATTAAATAATTAAAACCAATTAAAATTAAACTTAAATTAAATTAAATCACATTCACCAATTAAATTGAACTTGAAATTAAATTAAATTAAATTCCTAATTTAAATAAAACACATTCCTAAATTAAATTAAATCACCTTCCTAAATTAAATAAATCATATCCTTAATTAAAAAGAACAAATCGAATCAATTCCCCTAATTAACGATTTCCTTATCACATACTAAATTAAAATGTATCTCCAATTAATACACAAATCATATTCCTTCCCCAACAAGGTAAATCCCCTCATTTGGCCTATAAAAAGAACCCTTAACCCACACATTCAACCCTGGCCGGCTCACTCTTACAAAAATACAAAGCAAAACCCTGAATCTCTCTCAGCCCCTCTCTCTCATTCACTCATTCGGCAGCCCTCCCTCACAAAACCTAGACACACGACCCTCTACACTCAAAGACCTAATTCACGCATTAACCTTCAAACGTAAGCCACGCACCTGCATTCACTTAAGCCCTTCACGCACCCTTTAACTAATTAACTCCATTCACGTACCCGAGCAGCCCCTGCCCATTGATCACTTTTCACGCCCAACACTCACCTTGCCTCACCCACGCCTAGCCACCTGCCGCTTCTCACGCCACCTAAAAGCCCACTCACACCCCACTCACCGACAGCACCCTATTCAACTCCACGCAGCCTTGCTTCTTCACGCAGCTGTGCCCCACCCAACGCTCACCAATTGCCTTAACAAACGCAACCAGCCCCCACAATAATCCACGCCAATAGTCACGCACCATAAACCCCTTGCATACTGCCCCGTCCACCCGTTCCCCTCACAGCCCAAAACTGCCGCAAACCTCATCTAACTCCACGCCCAAACTGCTCATTGACCAGCCCCCTGCACCGCGCGCATACTGACCACTAAACTGTCCAGTTTGTACCCCCCAAACGGCCCTAAAACTGCACTAAAAACTGCCCAAAACAGTCCCCAAATTAACCCAAAACAGCCCCTTAAACCCTTAAAATAGTAGCCTAAAAACAGCAGCAAAACGGAGTAAAAACGGCAGCCCGAACAGCAAAACAGCGAGGAAAGACATTGAGTTGGTGAACCGAAAGAGTTGCGGATCATTCACCCTTCCAACGGACGTGTAACGCCCTTTCGTGAGACGAAAAAAGAGGTTAGACCTGAGGGCACTCTTTTATTTATTATCTTTCGTTTATTTTATTTATTTTAGAAATATTATCGCATGAGAGTCGTTTGAGGCATGATGTGATTGTTGGATGAGCGGAATATGTGTTCCCTTTTGTGGTATATAGGATGGAAACCCGGACGTAAATTCCGTAGCCGAATCCGAATGGACGGTAGTGCGGTTTGTACTCGGGATACAACGCCACGTACCACCTAAGAGACACGTATTTCGTCTCATCCAAACTTGTGTTTGAGCATGATGTAGTTCGTAGATTATTATTTAAAGCAAGATGTAGTCTAGTTTATTGTTTATTTTCAAGCATGATTATGTTATTTTATGCATGGTATTTTGTTTAGTTTATGATTATGTTTAAATAGTTATTTGTTTATTTTGGTTTAATGGCTTAATGTGCTCATTGTGTGATATTGCGTGTTTGTCGTTTAAAGACTTATTTTCGAACCATGCAAACTTAGATTAGGAGTTATTTGATGAATGCATACTAGACGTAGATTACCCTTGAGCATGAATGTTGAATAGATTCGGTTAGTTTATTGCACAAATCATATCATTACAAGTGACATAAGTAAGGGACCATTCCGAACCCAACGGTTTGAGGTCTTCCCTTGCGAGGGGTGAGTGCGGCCTTAAATCTTTGTCCCAGTTCACACTGGGTGGCGACTCCATGTTATTTTGTACTCCCAACTAGGCCGCGAGCCTAGAACAGCGTCGTCAAGTTCTGTTGTCTACATTAAGCCACTTTCGTAGGAATCACAGTTGCATTTAGCGTATGCAACAAGCCTTTAAACCCTTAGGTGTCCCTAATGGACGAGTTGTAGTCTCGTGAGGGTTTACAACAATGATACCCACACACATTTTACAAAAGTAAAAAGGTAGTGAAACTAATGCACACAAAAGCAAAAAGACAAGAGAAAAGAGAATAAAGAAGTTAGTGAGTAATCAGGTGAAACTTCTACTCCAAGTTACTAGTTGTTTTGTTTCTTTCTAAATTACCGAATAAGTAAATTCTTCTATTATATTTACCATTCTCCATATACACAGCCGACAAAATATTAAACAACTCATTTTTGCCCACAACAGTCACAAGTGCAGTTGATAAGAGAGTAATATTTTTGTCCTAAAGTTTTATCAGAATTCACACCTTTTTGTAGCAATGGAATAATTTTTCTCATTTTTTTGATTTTTTCTTTGATTTTTTATTTATTTATATACAATATCTTCCATCTATGTAGTGAGTGTTGGGTCGGTGGCTTCCAAACTAGTTGGCTTTAGGGCACCAGGTGTTAAGACACCCCTACGGACTTAATTACTCAGATTTCAGATATATATATATTTTTGTAACATCTTTGATCCATGTAGCAAGCTTTAGGCCGGTGACTCCCAAACTAGTTGGCTTTAGGGCACTAGGTGTTAGAACACCCTTACAGACTTAATAACTCGGATCTCAGACGTTTTTTTTTACTTCATTACTTTTTAAGATGCTTCCTCCAATTAAACTAGAGCACTGAATATTACAAACTTTTCAATTATAGCTCATGTCCGTATGTTACTATGCATGTTGCTAATACCTGCTAACTGAGCATATGAAGATCCATTTTAGTCAGTATTATGGAGAATTCACAAATTAAATAATTCAAAAGGAAATAAATAAAAATTAACTTGTTCCGAAATAGGTTTGAGACACGTCTCAGGAGTGGAAATTCCTTACACAGCTATCTCTTACCAATTTCACATTTTTAGTCAAAATAAAAACACAAAAACGAAAAATAATTTTGTAATTTTTTGAAAAAATTTCAATTTTTTTTGTATTTTTCGAAAAATTTTGGCCTAAAAATAAAAATAACACACAATTAAAAATAAGATACTAATCAACTAATTTCCTCCCCCAAACATAAATGAGACATTGTCCCTAATGTCTTAAACATTAGAAGAAGAGTTTAGAAGATAGTATCTAGTTAGTTGAAATTCTACACGAAAAGTTAAAGGTTAAGATCCAGATTAATCCGACGCCTCCTACCACGATCGTCCTCGGACCAATTTATCTTTGAAAGGATATGGTCAATTTGTGGTTCATAGGCTAAGATTTGGTCAATTAGATCCGGAGCAGTTCTGGCAGTAAAGAAGAGTTCTTTCATAGGTTTTGACACGAACCTATTTCTCCGAGCATCATCAAGAAACACACAAAGAAAATCATAAAATCCTTCAACGTTGTACAGTCCAAGAGGTTTCTGGTTTATGTTCAGGTTCGCCCAAGATAACACTGTAAAAATTTCCTCCAATGTACCCAAGCCACCTGGCAAAGTAATAAAAGCATAAGCACGGTTAATCATTTCTACCAATCGTTCAGACATACCTGGCATGATCAGTTCTTCTCTGTTTGATGGTCTAATAAGATTTGCCTCTGCCAAGGGTTTTGGGATGATTCCCAAAATGTGACTGCCTCATTCCTGTACAGCCTTTGAAACGATCCTCATTAGTCCAAGATTGCCTCCGCCATATACTAAGTGCATATTCCTTGCAGCTAAGACTCGACCCAATTCCTGTGCTACCTCCACGTATTGTGGCTTAACACCAACACTAGTACCGCGAAACACACAGATGTTCTCAACTCGTCTTCTTGAAGTAGCTTCCATGTTTTACTCTGGATGTCTTCAAAAGTGCAATGATGAGATGAATTTATAACACCTGAAAATGGTGAGTAAAATAATAGCACTAGTACCTGCCAAATGACAATTATTAGTTAAAAGTAAAATAAATCGTGATAGTCAAAAAGGTCTGGATCCTGTCAGAGACAATAAAAGAAAACAACAAAATAAATCATAATTATTAGGAAAAGACAAAGATATATCATATGTACAAGAAAAGTAGCGACTTGATTGACGTCTATGTGCAGGGACAAGCCTCCCATCCAATTTTCTTATAAATTGGCAAACAGGGTCTTTTTGAGTCAGATTACCGAGACTTAACAGTTGTCTTTCCTTTTGGAATTGTGCGTATAACACACGAATCTCATGATACACATACCCATTGGGATGCGTCTCAAGAGTTTTAGATATATCATCCAAAGACTCCTTACTCAAGCCATCCCTAATGAAATTAATCTTATCTTTGTGGTTATCAGACACCATTCCTAAAGAACGACAACGAGTATCACAAAACATACGATCACATTTATAACAGACACACATTCTTTTGGCTCTTCTCTTTTTAGCATATGTATTTCTTCCTAAACCAGACAGATGTGAAATAAAAGAGTCAGAAGACTCACCTACCAATCAGACCCGTGCTTCAATAATCCAATGAATGTCAGTAGGAATACATTTGATCATCAGTAACCTCATTCGTTCCAAGCGAGCTTTGTAGACTTTCATCAGAGATTTTTGAGGGAGAGAAGGATATTACTTGTGAAGATTTGTGAGAACTTCTTCCATCCTGAAATGACTTAACCTGCAAAAATTAAACACACAAAAATAAAACACACCAGATCACAATATATACACAAATTGCATGGGTTGCCTCCCTGCTAGCACTATGTTTAACATCGTCATCTAGACGTGACTTCTCGAACGTTAGGCTGGATCTGAAAGTGTGACACTTTCTTTTTGTCGCTCAAATGATTCTCCCCAGTAGTGCTTGACACGCTTGTTTTTAACCTTGAAAGTTTTCTTGGAGTCAGGATCATGTATCTCAACGGCTCTATCTGGTAAAACCTTGGTGATCACAAATGGACCTGACCAGCGTGATTTTGGCTTCCATGGGAAGAATTTCACCCTTGATTTGTTTAACAGTACCTTCTGCCCTAGTTCCAGTTGTATGCGCACTAACTTCTCATCATGTCTTTTCCTTGCCTTTTCTTTGTACAATTTGGCATCCTCAAAAGGCTGATAGTGAAATTCCTCCAATTCGTTGAGCTGGT
Source organism: Zanthoxylum bungeanum (assembly GCA_019454045.1). NCBI lineage: Eukaryota > Viridiplantae > Streptophyta > Magnoliopsida > Sapindales > Rutaceae > Zanthoxylum > Zanthoxylum bungeanum. The sequence goes on from SKCR01033708.1 coordinate 35,634, forward strand.
GGAACTTTTTCTCTTCTGTTGCTTGTAGTGTAAGGATCTGCGTTTTTAATGCACAATACGTTTTATCTTCAGGCTCCACAGACAATTGACATGTTTTAAGTTTTTCAGTAGAACTTTGCATTGCATTGGAGTTCTGAATGGTACTGTGTATCACATCAAGTCTGAAACATTCCTCATTCTTTTCATCATCTGGGAAATTCATGGCCTTGAAAACATTGAATGTTACTTCTTGGTCTTGTACCCTCATGGTTAGTTCTCCTTTTTGTACATCAATAATGGTTCGACTTGTAGCCAAGAATGGTCTCCCGAGAATGATCAGCATGTCTGCGTCTTTCTCCATATCAAAGACAATAAAATCTACTGGGAAAATGAATTTGTCAACCTTGACTAGCACATCCTCAACTACGCCTCTTGGAAATACGAGCGTTCTATCAGCAAGTTGTAGAGAGACTGAATTTGGCATTGTTTCTCCAATATGCAATTTCCTGAAAATAGAAAAAGGCATCAAGTTAACACTCGCACCTAGATCACACAGAGCCTTACCGAAGTCATGTTCTCCTATGGTGCAAGGAACAATGAAACTGCCAGGATCTTTCAACTTTGGGGGAAGCTTCATCTGAATGATAGTGTTGCATTCTTCTGTCAATGCTACTGTCTAGTAATCTCCTAATCTTCGTTTTCGTGAAAGAATGTCTTTCATGAATTTTACATAGTTGGGCATTTGTTCCAATGCTTCTGCAAATGGAATGTTGATGTGCAGCTTTTTGAAAACCTCTAAGAACCGAGCAAACTGCTTGTCCAGTTTGTTTTTCTGAAGACGCTGGGGAAAAGGTGGAGATGGAATGATCTGTTCTTTTTCCTCCATCTATTTCTTTGTTTCTTTTGGAACTTCCTCGGCAGTTGTTTTGGCTCCAACATCTTTGTTGATTTCAGTACCGCTTTTTAACATGATGGCATGACACTGCTCATTTCCCATGTTCCTTGGATTTGGCTCTGTGTTGCTAGGAAGGGAACCTGGCGGTCTGTAACTCTGAGCATTGGCCAGTTGTCCATTTGATTTTCCAGTGCTTTAATAGAGGCTGAATGGCTTTGATTCAATACTACTTGATTTTGAACCATAGCTGCTAAAACATCGTATTTTGCTTCTTGCTTCTTCAACTGGGCCAACACTTCTATTATTCCTGGTTCTTTGTCATACTCCTGGCCTTTGTTTTGCTGCTGGAATCCAAGTGGTGGGTTGTTCATTTGCCCTGAATTGTTGCTCCATGAAAAATTGGGATGATTCCTCCACCATGGGTTGTAAGTGTTGGAATATGGATTATTCCCCTGTTTGTTGAAATTGTTGACGTAGTTCACCGTTTATTTATGTTGAATTGATTCCGGTGCTCCTCCATATGGTGAACTTGTGGTTCCAGCAATGTTCACAACTTGCGTGCTAAGTGTTTATAAACATTTGTATATCTAATCCAGCCTGGTATTCACTGATGTGTTTGCTCCAACTTCATAAATTCATGCAATTCTTTGAATCATGCTTCTGTCTGTTGGCCACAATGAATTATTGTTAGCCATTTCCTCGATTAAGTCCCATGCTTGATCTTCTCCTTTTTGCCATTAAAGCTCCTCCAGCAGCAGCATCAATTGTGGTTCTCATTAGTCCAGAAAGTCCATTGTAGAAGGTTTGGACTTGTAGCCACTTTGCGATCTCATGATGAGGACATTTCCGGAGTAAATCTTTGAATCTTTCCCAAGCTTCGCAAAGTGATTCTGAATCTTGTTGCACGAAGGATGTGATGTCATTCCTCAACTTTGCAGTTCTGGCTGGTGGAAATTACTTTGCAAGGAATTTTGTGGCTAGAGTGTTCCAAATTGTGATGGAACCTGCTGGTAGTGAATGTAGCCAAGCTTTGGCTCTGTCTTTCAAGGAATATGGAAAAACTCGTAGTCTCATAGATTCTTCAGCTGCTCGGTTGTAGTTGAAAGTACCGCAAACTTCCAGGAAGTTGCTGATGTGGGCATTAGGATCTTCAGTTGCATTTCCCCCAAACTGTATTGACTGCTGAATCATCTGGATGCATGTTTTGATGTCACATGCATTTGCTGGTAAAAGAGGAAGTACAATACAAGAAATAAAGTCGTCGACCACCGGAATTGTTCTCTCTTGAATGGGTATTGGTGGTGCAACTTCCAAAGGTTCAGGTTCCATGTTGACTAAACCTTCTTAGTCTTCACGCCTTTCCCTTCTCACATGTCTGATGGTTCATTCAATTTCTGGGTCGAGCGGTCGGAGTTCAAAGCTTATGGTTCGTCTTATGTAGTTTATGAGAACCAGAAACACAAGAAAACAAAAATAATAAGTAAAAAGAAATTAGATACAAGTAAATGTATCTAACCCCTAAACTAATAGTAAAAGATAAATAAGTCCCCAGCAACGGCGCCAAAAACTTGACCGGTGCGTAATCACACGCGTATAATGCAAGCGCACGTATCGTTCAAGTAGTATAAAAAGTATCGATCCCACGAGGACTTAATACCTAATCTATTAATTTTATGAGGTAAAATGATTACTAGTATCTAACAAGTTGATTGATTGATTTGAAATTGTGATGATTCCAAATTTAAAAACAAGTAAATAAAATTGCACGAAAGTAGGTTTAAGAAAATTCAATATTATGAAACTATCTAGGGTTGTGAATCTTTCTAATATCTTTTAAAAGATGAAGTGGTTATTTCATGTTTGTATAATAAATCGGTTTACTAACCTGGAACACTAAATTATGCGAAAGCCTCTGTCGATGGTCAGACGCAAATATCCAGTATAATCCAATTGAACCATATGTCTATCTCAACCAAATTACCTGGATTCATTAAGTTTAAGTTCCAATTATGGCTACCCCCGCCCGACATGTATATGTCTATCTTGTAAGGAAATCTATTAAAGGGTTATCTATCCTCAAGGAAGATCGCGGGCTATTAAGTCTAAGGCTGAAACCTAAAATTCATTTGTCAAGTTTATTTTAGATTTACCAGATCAATCTTATTAGTGGCAAATTAACAAGACGCATTAAGCTTAAGACTTAATAAGTAAACCTTTAAATTACCCAAACTATAAAATAACCCCTTATAAACCGGTGATATTAGAATTCATCACAACCCCAGATAACTAACTTAGTTACAACACATAACTAGGGCTAGTAAAAACTTAAAAGTAAAAGACATAAAGTAAAAATGCTGAAAAGTAATTGTGGTAAAGTAAAAGCTGAAAAGTAAATTACAATAAAATAAAATGCTAAGGTAAAAGGATAAACTTTTACTACTACTAATTTAGATATCTCCTTTAATATAATATATTAACTTGTGATTATTTTACCAACCAGCCATATAGGTGGTAACCTGATTAAGTCAAATTAAGTCCAACCAGCCATAAAGGCGGAACCAAAATAAATCTGCCATATAGGCGGTAAGAAAATTTAATTACCAACCGACCAATCTGGCGGTATCCTTGCTTAGTCAGGTTTAAACCAATTTAAATTGAATTACCAACCGACCAATATAGCGGTATCCTCATTAAGTCAATATTTTAAATAGTGAATATATTAAATTTAAGGGAGATTAATCTAAATCGTAATAGTAAAAGAATTACCTTTCACTCTAGTAGGGGGAAGTTACCTCCTCATGGTGAATAGTAAAAACTGTAAAAGTAAAGAAAGTAAATTACTATTATTACAGAACGTAATTAAAATTAATTACAAAACTAAAATTTAAAAGAAACTAGATAGAAAACTCTTTATTTACATCAGAGAATTCAGACAGGAAGGTACATCTGAAACTGAAATTTCGAGCTCTATTTATAGGCGTCCAGAAGTGCGACGCGCAGGTTTCTTCTTGCGTCGCGACGCGCTGACGTGGCAGCTTCTGATTGGTTGGCTTCGAATTCTTATCTGACACGTGGCGATTGCGGATAATGTGATAAGGTGACACATGGCAAGGCGGCTGGCACTCAATGATTATGCTGACGTGGCGATGACGTGGCGACACGTGGTGATGGTGATTGTCGGCATCGTATGATGATGACATGTGGCACGATGCACGTTTGCAGATCGGCTGTGATGGTGACACGTGGCACGGCGCACGTTAGCAAAGTCAAACTTCTCAGATTCTGACATGTGGATCCTGCGCACGTTAGCAAACTTGCGACGCACGTTAGGCGTCGCGACGCGCCCAAAGACCAAAATGCCCTTTTGTGTTTTTTTTCACTGTTTTAGCCCCAAATCACCTCCAGAATGTCTTGAAACTTTATTTATCTACAAAATAACACAAAACACATCAAAATATTCACAAAACACATCAAAATATTCAAAATATTAGGTTAAATGAGTGGGAAATAGTGATACATTTACCACTCATCAGTTCCTTTCTTTGTCGACTGAGAAAAATACGTCGATTGGGCCAGATGATGGTTTATCTTATCGTTTGGAGCGTATGAATTTCTCCCTAAGTTGGAGTTTTATGAAGGATAAATTTTTTTTTTAAGTAACCAATGAATACTTGTTTGGGAAGCTATGATATTCCCAAGGCGACAATGGATGGCCTATGACTCTTTTTGGTGGTCTAATCGCATCAAGTGACACCTTATTGAGATATATTGCTAGCACATCATTTATTAGATTGCTTGGGAGGATTCAAGATTCTTTCATTATGCTGGTTGGTGGAGTTTCCTCTCTTATTGTTCCTCTTATCCTCCTCTCATCTGATCTCAATGTGGGCCCGAGCCATGGCTTGATCCATTGTGTAGCACCGAAATTTAATGAGCTTTTTATAGAGTCCACTTTCTGAAAGTAATCCATTTCTGAATGCTTCCACTGCCGTAGACTAATAGAGATCTGGGATTGTTATCCTCTCTTTATTGAAGCGAGCCACGTAGCTTCGTAAAGACTCCTCTCTCCGTTATTGAATGGCATTAAGGTCATTGGTGGTCTTCTCAAGCTTGCAAGAACTTGCGAAATGCTCCACAAATTTGTCTGCTAGTTGTTGGTAAGACTCGATGGATCTGTATAAGATATTAATAAACCAGGTGAGGGTAGGGCCAACTAATGTTTATCCAAATCCTCTGCACATACCAGCTTCCCATTGATGAGGAGTCAGACCCGTTGATATCATATTGTATTTGTAATGGATAACATGGTCGTCTGGGTCAGTTGATCCATCATACATCTTCATAGCTGGAATACTGAACTTCCTTTGTAGCTCAATGGAAGTGATGGTCTCCAAAAATGGAGTATCCAAGATCGTGCCGGCTCGAATTTTTCTCACTGGTAGTCTAACACCAGGTAGGCTGGAGAGAATTGTATCTTTGAACTCTTTCATTTCCTTGCGCATGGTGGAGGCAACTTGCCGTGCTTGGTCGGTTGGGGAGATATGTTGACTTCTTTCTTGATTTGGTGGATGGTTGTCTGATGGCGGATTGTCGCTTGCCATATTGTTGAATGCCCCCAATAGATTGGTGGGGATTGTAGGATTTCTGGGATAGTCTGGAGTATCAGATTGTTGGGAGGTTGAAGAGATTTGCTCCAGTTGCTTCTGAAGGGTTATATTGGAGCTTCGCATGGCTTGATTCTCTTCTTCTAAGACGCGTAATCGTTCTTGGAGTATGGCCAGCTGCGTGGTCATAGGATTTGGCGTCGCTCATTGCTAGAAGCCATGGTTGGCTGTGTTTTAGGAACCGTAGACTGAGAAATCTTTGCCTGCTATGAATCACTAAGGCCACACGGTGGGCGCCAAATTGTGGATGCTGGTTTTCGTCCAAGGTCCACAATCGAGAATTTGTAGGTTGGGGGCACTAGCGATCTTGCAAAACAAAGGTAGAATGAGCGTGGAGGTTACTGCCCACCGGTGTGGTGGGTGCCGTAGGCACTCCGACGCTTAAGTCAGTAGTGAAGACGGGCCGTAGATAATGGAAGAGCAAGGCTTGATGTTACATTGACTTCCATTGACTGCAGTGAGGACGATGGCCGGTGTTCCAGAGGGTTCTGGTGAGAATAGCTTAGCTTAGGGTTGTAATGCTTTCCCTTCTCTCTGTCGAGACCTTATTCTTTTATAAGCTATTTGAAGTAAGCTCATTTATTTCTTATGCCCGTTGGATGCCATGAAACGGTTAATTTATTGGTGGAATTATGAGTTAGGACGTTTTCTGATCAGGTAACTGATGAGGTATTTTGGTCAAGTCGTTTATGGGCTTGGGCTCGTGAGATCTCTGGATTCAATATCAGCTTGGGCTTAATTTAGAGGGTTTCGGGTTTTGGGCTTTGTGGTTAGTCTGGTGATGAAATATCAATTTTACCCTTGGGCCCAAATTTTGCCCGTACAATTTTTAGCTGAAATATGTGATTTTTTTTTCCTAAATCAGGAAATACATCAGGAATTTGATTTGCAATACTTTGCAAATGAATGATCCTTTGAACTTCAAGTTCATATTGATTTATACAAGGATCAGAATGAGATAATGATGATGTATACTATATAATTTCACGTCAATCATTTATTTTAGCTTTTTATTCCCCTACCGATGAGAAAATTTGTTCATCAAAATGACAATCTGTGAATCTCACGGCAGAAAGATCTCTTGTTAAATGCTTGAGATATCTAATTATGGATGGAGAATTGAAACTGACAAAAATTCTCAATCTTTATTACGAATCCATCTTAGTTCTTTGTGGGTGTGCAATTGGGACATATATTGCACTACCAAAAATTCTTAAATGAGAAATATTCAGTTGTTGGCCAAAACAAGTTGTGAAGGAGAATATATATGATAAGAACTTGGTCGAATGTGAATTAATGATGCAGCATATTGTATTGTAGTATCCCCAACATAAAATAAGTAAATGTGACCTAAGAATTAACGGTCGAGCAATTAATTATAACCCTTTAGTCAAAGAGTATCAATCCCAATTGATGCGCAATAATCATTAAAATATCTATATATAAATTCACCAGCATTATCCAATCTAATTTTTTAATAGAAAAATTAGGAAATTGTGCTCGTAATTTGATTATTTAAGTAAGAAGTCTAGCAAATGTAAACACTACGAGTAGAAAGTAAAGATATGACCACTTTATCGGTGCATCTATTAATATCATAAAATAACGAAAATGATCCACAACTTGGGTGTATGGGTCCCCATATATCCCCTTAAATTTGTTATAAGAATTTAGGAGATTCAAGACTTAGCTTTGTTGAAGATAGTCAAATGATCGATTTTCCTTGATGACAAGCAATACATGAATTATCAGTAGGTTCTTTAATTGATGCCCATGTGAATTATCTATAATATGACGCATCATTATTGATCCAAAATGCCAAAGTCTGTCATGTCAAGATCTAAAAACCTTTGGTTTTGCTAAAGTATAAAGCCTCATCAATTTATAAATCTATACCATTCGGTAACATAATATTTTCTTTTCCGGAGCCTTCAATCAGATTTGTAGAACTTGATATTAAATGAGAAAAATATTTTTCATTTCGTAAAATCGTATGCATTGTAGCATTATCCTTCTGAACATCCATCTTCATCATTCGCCATATGATTGTGCAAACATTTTATGACAATTATCTTCGCATACATATAAAATAAATTTAATAACATTACTAGAAAAACGTGATTATGATAAAAAAGAGTGTCACGAAATATGTTATAAATTTATGATAATTTTGTGTCATAAAATTATGATATCTTGATGACATAAAAAATATGTCATAAATAATATGATAGATATATGTCATGTTTACTGTACCATAATATGACAGAAACTGTCATAAATAAAAATGACGTCATTTTATTATATTACATAAATATATCATAACACTCTCAATAATAAAAAATTAGAATGTTTAAATTATCAGATTCAAACCCACAACCTATGGAGGTGAAATATTCATCTTTAAACCACTAGGCTACACTTGAATCATGAAACTAATTTTGACAATATTATTTATAAACTAAAATTACAAAAAAAAAAAAAAAAAAAAAAAAAACCACCTAACAAATTACTCTTGGAAGTATAAATTAAATCCATTCCACTCAATAAATTAAGTAGACCCGGCCACGGTTCCGGTTCGGAACCGGAACAGAATCGGTTGGAACTGGAAGGTTCCGGTTCCAACCTGTTCCGGAACCGGAACCGTTGGCGACCGGTTCGGTTGGGGTTCGACCCCAACCCGAACCGGTCGGAACCGGTGGAACTGTACGGTTCCACCGGTTCTACGATTCCAACCGGAACCGTAGGGTTCCTGTTGGAACCGTACCCCCAACGGCTATTAGCCGTTGGGGGGGGGGCAGGGAGCCGTTTGGCTCCCTGCCCAAATAAATTAAAAAAAATTTAATTTTATTATTTAAAATGTAAATTACTAATGTACCCCTAATAACAGTTATATTTAGGGGCATTTTTGGTATCAAAAAAAATTCTAAAATTCTATAAATAGGATTCATTTTTCATAATTTCATCACACCAAATTCTCAACTCTCTCATTTTCTATAATTCTCTTATTCTCAATCTCACTTCAATACAATTCTCTATAATCTTATTCTCAATCTCAATTCATTTAGTTGTTAATTTGTTATCATTCGCAATTATTCAATTTTCTTATTTTTCTTCCTAATTTCTCAAAAAAAAAATGGCAAGCTCATCTGAGAACATAATGTCAAATATACCAACCCAAGATAGCGGCCCTAGTGTCAGTGCACAATCACGGAGAAGAGAAGTTAAGGCTCGGTCCTTGGATATTTTCAAAATTCATTTTAATTTGGAACGCCTAGAAGATGGTTCACAACGAGCAATTTGCAACTATTGTGGGGTTATCTATAAATTTTCTGGTGGATACGGCAATATGATCAAGCACATGGAAAAACACCATCCGGTTGAACTTGGCATTGATACGACGCAAACTCAAATGGGCAGGTACGCATCATCTAGTAGAGGTACGAGTAGTGTAGATTTATTTAAATATTATGATGCAAAAAATAGAGAAGAATTTGCGAAATTAACTTGTATGGCACATCTTTCTTTAAGCTTTGGTGAAAAACTTCATTTTACTAATTACGTGCATAATACTTTAAACCATGCTGCATGTAGAATGACTCGAAACACAACAAAACGTCATATTTTCAAATTATATAAAGATGGTAAAATTATTTTAAATAAAATATTTAAAGAGATGAAATGTCGTATTTCTATATGTTCTGATATTTGGAATGACCATTGGCAAACACACTCATACATAGGTGTGACTTGTCATTAGATTGATGCATCATTTACCATGCAAAAAAGACTTATTGCATTTAGAGTTTTTGATGACCCACATACTGCACATAATATTTATAGAATGATGAAGGTAATTTTTGATGAATATGGTTTAGTAGAAAATTTTTTAACAATTGGATTTGATAATGCATCTGCAAATACTGCATCCATTCATGGTTTAAAATCCTTATGTGAACCAAATTTAGGGGTCGATTTTTTCATATTTGTTGTACATGTCATGTCCATAACATATGTGTGCAAGACAGACTAAATTTAATTATCACATTTCCTTGATCCAATTAAAACGGCACTTAACTGTATTTGGTCATATTCTCAAGTTAGGAGAGAATGGACCAAGTTTTGTAAAATAAATGGTATTAAACTGATTAAATTTTCAAGAGATGTTCCAACACGTTGGAATTCTACTTATTTTCTTTTATGTCAAGCATTTCAATACAAAGATGCATTATGTAGTTTTTTTTCTCAACATGTTCAAAATATCACACTTTATCCTAGTCAATGGGATATTTGTGAAAATTTTTTAGATATTTTAAGAGTTTTTAATGATGCTACTTTAGTTTTTAGCGGTGTTTATTATCCTAAAGCACATTTATTTCTTCTTGAGAGTTTGAATATTGTTGGCACTCTCGATGAACATGTTGACCGTGACGACCCTAATGATATTGTTTTGTTCGAAGCCATTACTGCTATGAAGGTCAAATGGTTGAATTATTTTAGAGAAATTCCTTTACTTTATCTTATTGCTGCTGTTTTTGATCCTAGATTTTAATTAGAAGGTTTGAATGGTGGTTTACAAGCTTACTATGGTTATTTAGGAATATTAGATGAAATTGATATTACGAGCATAATGACGAAATTAAGAAGTGAATTAATTATTTTATTTAATGATTATATTGTAAGATATAACTTAGGAACATTAGGTCAATCTAGTAGTAGCGAACCGGTAATTCAAACAAGACTTAGCGCAGGGGATCGTTGGTTATTGCAACGAAATAAAAAAGCTAGGGATACGACAACTAATAACCCTGAATTAGATAATTATTTATCTACAAATTTTGAGTTTTCTAATGAAAGTTTATGCAGTAAAAATTTTAAAATCCTTGAATGGTGGAACCGGCATCAAAATATATATCATGTTTATCTATTATTGCTAAAGAGATATTGGTAGCACCTATTTCCACCGTTGCGGTTGAGCAAGCCTTCAGCTTAGGAGGTAATATATTAGAAGCTAAGCGATCTTCATTACATCCAAGCATTCTAGAAGCAACAACTTGTGTGGATGATTGGACTCGAGCTGATCTGAACAACAAGAAGATGCCCCTGATGATTTTGAAGATTTGTTCGATAATGCTTCTGCAACAAGTGCAAGCGGAACCGGAGCCGAAGGATCAACTGATAATGATGATTGATAATTGTAAAATTATAATTTACAAAGGAGATATGTCTTAAAATTGTAATGGAACTACGTGAGTTTTGATTCCTCTCATCCTTGGAGGATACGTAAACAACTTAAATTTTTAAAAATTTAAACTCAAGCTCTTCAATGTAATAATTTTTTTATTTATAATTAATCTAATTTATTTTAATTAATTTTCAAAATTTTTTAAAAAAAAAGTCTTGGAACCGAACCGAACCGGTCGGTTCTGGTTCGGTTCAAGGTTCCGGTTCCGATTCCACACTTGCGGAACCAGAAACCGGCCTGTTCGGAACCGAACCGCCGGCCGGGTCTAAAATTAAGGGGATGACTATAGTCTCATATAAAAAGATTTCCGTCAAATTATCCCCTCCTAACCCTAACCCAGTTACTGATCTCGTTTCAATCACTGTCGACTAGGACGACGATTACTTAACGTCGCCGTCACTGGACCAAACTGCCGGCTCTCTGGTTTCACAATATCTATTGAGTCTCGGATTACTCCTGAAGAGAGAGTGGTCGGATTCTTGTGTTTCAGGATTCTCTGAAATCGATGTTTCCGCCAAAGCTAAGCTTTGTTTTCATCAGTTCCTGTTCTTTGATGTAAAATAGTTCTTTTGTTTTGCAGGTGCGTGTTTTTATTTTGCAGATTTTTTAAAAATTGTATTGTTTATAAAATATTTTGCTGGTATTGTTTTTTATTTTTATTTTTCAGGTTGATGAGATAATTAATATCAGTTGTCCTCTACGAGGCAGGTATCAGGATGCGGCTTCTGGGATTAAAGGTTTTCTCCTTTTTCTAGTTCTATCTTTGACAAATAGTGAATTTTTGTTTTGTCCATGTAGTATCTAGTTCCAATATATAGACTATACCATTTAGGGTCTGTTTGGTTCAAGGGAGGGGAGGGATTTTAATGGAGGGGAGAGGAGGGGAGGGGAGAATTTTTAATTAGATATATGTTTGGTTCAAGAAGGGAAGAGAGAGATTTTAAAACTAATTTACTATTTTATCCTTGTAGCCTTCTATAAATAAAATTAAAACAATATAAGCTTATATTATCTTTAAATTAAACAAAGAATAAAATTAAAATTAAAATCTCTACATAATACGTGTTATTAAAAATAAAATTAAAACAAATATAAGAGAAGAAAATAAGAAGAATTGAATGGTGAAGCAAATATAATAGGGATTTGTAATTAGGATAGTTTTGGATTTTAATGTATAAGTATGGATAATTTAGTCAATGTATTTAAAAATTTTAATTGCTCACTTTCTCTCCCCCCTCCAAAACCCCCCACTTTTGGAGGGGAGCTAAAATTGACTTATGATGGATTTTGCTCCCCTCCCCTTCCCTCCCCTCCCCTCCAAAACCCCACAACCAAACAGACTCTTAGTATCTAGTTCCAAGTTCCAACTTCCACGGTATATGGCCCTTTGCAGGTTTAGTTGTTTAGTGCTTTACTCTATATGGAATTGTTACATTGATGACATTTATATTATATTGAAATTATACTCAAGAAGGCTGTGGACAATGCATTTTGTAAGTAATTGAGGCAAATGGTTATAAACAAGGTGCAAACATGGTATCTGGTTAACTTTTGGTGTGGTTTATGCCTTTTGTTTTTGCATAAAATAAGTAATTGAGGCAAATGGTTCATAAATGCCTAGAGAGTATCATCATTCAAGTTAAATACAGGATTAACTGTAACTTCTTACTTGCAGAACTTGTTCTGCTGTTGAACTATCTGAATTTGGCATATGATATCTTCACACTATTTCATTATGCCAACTGATAACATGAGTCTATGGTTTCTCTTTGCTGCTCAATAGTTGTTGTTCCTCTCTGGATTTTAGGTTGTCATCTGCAATGTACAAATATGGCGTGGACTGCTGATGTTGGTTCCTGAAGCTCTTGAAGTCATTGGAGGAATTGTGCAGGAATTGGATGCTACAAGGCAGCGTCTTGTTAATGAAATAAACAAGTGCCACGAGGAAAAAGGTAATTATGGAGTTTTGAGGATGATTTACTCTTGTTAAAGACTTACAACATGGTGATATTGTTATCCATTTGTCAGCCTAACCATTCATTGAACTTTTGGACGTTATCAAATACAAACAAATTTGTTCTTCTGTAGTAGTTACTGTAAGTGCCTAGAGATGCCATCTTGAGAGGGGGAATATTAGGAGCCATAAAGCCTTATGTACGGGTAGTTTCTTGTGAATTTTCTTTGCCACATTCCTTCATTTGATCCCTCTCATTTATCTTTTCTTTCTTCTTTCATACATCATTGGTCGCTACTAGCTTCCAGTCTATGAAAGATGATGCTAATATTATTGATCTTTTTGTAGATGGTAACCATATTTGGAATATCTCAAATTGGAACTCGATGCTGAAATGCACTCTTGAATTGTTTACTTGTGACCACTCACTAAGATAATTTGTTATATCTTAATATATTGCATCTGTAATTTTTTTTCATGCATTTAACTTCTTCTTTTTTTTTTCCCTAAATGCATTGTGTTCTTTTTGTTCTTGCCTTCATGATGCAGGGATCTCTAATTCAACAAATTTTCTGGAGATCTTCCTGTTGGTGGAATGTGGATGATTACAAATATGGTTTTGGGTGTTTGTGCATCAAGTGTCAATTCTAGAGGTTTCATTTTATAATTGTTAGAAGTTGTTTGGGGGGCTATTTGATACAATCAAATATTTGGTAACCTTGGCGGGAAAGACAGTTACATTTGTAACTGAATGTTGACCATAGTTGACCAAGTGCTAAACCAGAATTTTCTAAGTCTGATAGCTGAGCAGTGAAGGGATTCAAATAGCCTGTGGTTGAGACAACAGTGAGCTTTAGCTAATGACTATAAAACGAGTTTGTTGTAATCTCTGGAACAATTTTGTATTAATCATCCTTAAAAAGAGAGCGTGAGGCTCCTGTATTCTACCACAAAGTTTTGAGCTATATGTAGATTTCAGTATTTTTCAAGCTTTTGTTTCTGCCTTGTGTGTGTGTCATGATTTCTTGTTTCAAATTGTTCAAAGCCATTGTTAAGTAGTGCTGAGAATTATCTTGTTGATTCTTGAAGTAGAGCAATAGTTCTTGGAATCAATCTAAAGGTATATATGTCGAATCCGGATCTGGTCAAGCAGCAACTGGTGCATTACCTGGTTTCGAAGCATTATTCAAAGAAGGGCGCTAAGTAGGAAAGGAAATGAGACTTTTCTTTCTGTATTAACTAGGCAAAATCCTAGAAGAAGGAGTCTTATTAGGCCTCTTTCGACGCCTTGAGATCTCATTGTCTTCCTTTTGCCTTTTGAATCAGAAATGAACAGATATTTTATGAGGAAGGGCGGTAAGGAATAGAGCAAGAGCTTTGGTCTTATATGGGGCAATCCATAAAATGAAGAAGGGTCCGAAGGATCAAAAGTGAGTTTGAAAGCGTTTTCTTTTGATGTTGATAAGGACGTTCATAATAAGGGAAATAAAGATGAAGTCAAGCTCGTAAACTCACTCGCGCGTGAACGGAGAGTGGGCAGAAGGGAAGGAGGTCCTCGAAAGCCTTTCTAAAGCCAATCGATTATCGGATTTCACCCGGAAAGGAAGAAAAAAAGCTATGTTCCAAATGATCGGGAGTAATGATCGAATGCCGAGTGACGGGAAGAGAAAGACTTTTTTCTCATATGCTTTTCTCCATTCGGAGTAGGCTTTCTCTTTCTTTCTTTAGCATTAATAAGATCATTCTAATCATCGCTAAGAAAGTAGATAAAACGACCTTACGCTCTATGACCGATTTCGAGGAAAGTTGATATGTACAATCTCAAGGGCTCTCCATCCCTTGGTGGCATCAAAACTGGTCGGGTATTTCTGAATTTCATCGAACGCTTGCTAGTGCAGCACTTCCTCCCACACGAGCTCTTCTGAGTCTTTTAGTTTCTGCAAAAGCTTGATCAATTCGTCACGTAATTCTTAACCATAGGGAAGCACCGCACCAGAAGGCTTGGGGAACAAAGGACAAAATACAATCGATTCCTCCATTTAAGTGGTTCTCGCTTCTCCTTCTTCATGTTCCTAACTCCTCCCCGGGTAGTTCCCAATGTTTGGCACTTTCCATACTTCGTGGGTGCAACATCAACAAATTCGCTTGGGGGGTAGTTGCTGAACCATACCACATAGTTCCAGCAACAACAAACGCCTTTGCACAATTTGCTTCTGATCTCGATAAAGCTACTTTGAACTAAAAGACCCTCTCCCATCCTCTAAAGGGTGGCAATATATCTATGTGCATTTTCCCCTTCCTTACCTTACTTGAGAGAGCGTTTTCCGGATACGTTAAGGCTACTGGAAAAGAGGGTAGGTAGGGAACGAGGCTAACTCCTACAACTCAAAGGCAGGGTTTGCTTGCCCATACAGCACGAGGGAATGACTACAACGCTGACTCTATAATAGTGGTTTTCATCGAGAAATCGATAAGAGGGCATATTTTTCTATGGATAGTAGCGAATACGGTCCAACGAGGTAGAAGCACTGACCCATCATATCATCCGAAGAAACGGAAAATCAGGTAACCGAACTCTTTCGCGCACTTAGAATCTAAAGAAGTCGACAGCGGCATGGGAGACTAGAATAAGAGATCGAAAGTAGGGGCCACTCTTTTCTCAAGAGCGGATAAGAGATCGATGGTAGGCTTGCTTGCTTTAGGGCGTCAGTTTGGCTTTGAATTGGAAAATCCCCTCTCTCCTTTTTGTTAGGATCATTTCTTGACTTATCTATTTCCATAGGACCAAAGCGAACCGCGCTAGTAGCGCGCATCCGTTTTTCGGCTGGCTTCAAATAATGGACTCATTTTGTCTTGAAGAACCGTTGGGAAACGCCCTTTCTAGATATAGAACGGAATTCAAATAAACTGAAAATGTGAACGGTCAAACTGCATGCAATCGACAGCCAAAAGAGAGAAGCCAGCCGCGACACACAAGTGTGATTGAACGAATGTAAGGCTTACAATTGATGTGCGAGCCGCACCATTACTGCTGGGGCTCGGCCTCCGAACCGTACGTGGGACGAGTTTCTGCCTCATACAGCTCCGGCGGGGGAAGTTTTGGAAAGTTTTGGTTCTTGGGAGTCTTTCTTAACAAATTGGTATTAGAGCTACAATCCCAGATCAAATAGGAAGAATTTCACAACACAAACTCGAAGTGGTGAAGTTTAATGGAGAAAACAATTTTAATCTTTGGAGGCTCAAGATGGGGCTATTCTGGTCCATCAATGGCTTGAGGCTGTAATTGAAGAAGATCCAAATGAAGCAGTTACAGGGACCAGTGATGCTGCCAAGCTTAAGGATATTCTGAAACAAGCCTATAGTGCAATCATCTTGAGTGTTGGAGATGGAGTCTTGAGGGAAGTATCCCATGAAAAAAAACTGCAGGCCTTTGGAAGAAGCTAGAGGAATTTTACATGTAGAAGTCTTTAGCTAATAGACTATATCAAGAAAAGGCTTTATACTTTGTCTATGGAGGAAGGGGCTTCAATTAATGATCATTTGGATGAATTTAATAAGATAACGTTGGACGTGGAAAATATTGATGTAAAGATCAGTGGTGAGGATCAAACAATCATACTGTTGAGTTCCTTACTAGGTTCATATGAGCATTTTGTTGATACTTTGCTATATAGCAAAGAAACTTTGTCCATGAGAGATGTTAAATCATCTTTAAAATCAAAAGAATTGAAGAAAAGGAATGAAAGCCTAATTAAAGATGTTGGTGAAGGATTATGGCAAAGGGAAGGACAAAAAGCAGAAATCAGAAAGGTAGGGGTGTTCACGGGTCGGGTCGGGTTTTTTAAAATTTGTTAGACCCGATCAGGTTGGGTCAAGGGAAAGTCGGGTCGCGGGTCCAGTCGCGGGGAAGTGGAACCCGATCGGGTTCGGGTCGGGTCGGGTTATTTAAAAAAATAATTTTTTTTAATAAATTAATTATTTTGAAATATAAATATTAGTTATTTTATATCCCAAAAATTATCATATATATAAAGTTTTAATACAAAAAAAGTAATAAACAAATGAAATAATAGTGTTGACGGTGGATTTTGGTCTCAGGGTAATATTGGAATATCACTCCCGAAGAAATCCTCATTCAATAGTGAATTTGTTTGGTTATGGGGGACCAAAGGCAAACTTAGCAAAAAAACAGATAAACACACCAATCAACAAGGGGATTTAACGTGGTTCGGTGGATTTGGATCCGACCTACGTCCACGGACACAAACAAGATGATACTTTTATTACTTAACACTCTTTTCGGGTCTCTTTTTGTTTTCTACAAGTCAGAGCTTGAAGATTCAGATCCCTTCTTTTTTTTGATGCCCTTTACACATACTCTGCCCTCTTATTTATAATAGTACAGAAATCAGACTCCTATTTGCATAAGAAATCCTAGTTGAATTTAGTCTTCTCCTCTTGTAAGGATTTCTAACCCAACGTTGCTTTCACTTTTCTTATTCCTTCTTGGATTCTGACTTCATTTCCTTGTGAGAGTAGGATAATTTGTTTATCTTATCTGCAAGAATAGGGTGTCGTCATCTTGAGCATATCTCGCCTGTCTGGTCGGTCTTCATGAGGTCGGTCATGATAGTCTTTTATGCTGAGAATGTTTCTGCCGACTTGATAGTGCCCGGTTTATCTGAAAAAGTGGTCGGTCACCTATCACCAAGTGCTCGGTCTCTCACTGTTTGGCTCTTAGTGGTCGGGTCGGCATTAATGATGTTGACCGAGAAATGAATTACCTTTCTTATCCCTGTCGTGCTGCTTGAATAACGTAGTGCCTAGAAAACACCATCAACATCTGTCCCCTAGTTCTCGGTTCCAACGAGTATGCAAGTTGGTGCCGGGAACTAAGTAAAGATGGTGTGCTGATTTATTCTAGTGGAGGTCGACCCGATTCTGAAGTGTTCCGTCGCCCATTTTCAAGCGCCTCTTTTTGAGACGCGCAATAGTCACGTCTGTTTTAAATGCCCATCAAATCATCTTTAGGTTTTCTTCCAGTTTTGACACTTGTCGAACATCCGTCAGGTTCCCGCCAAAAAGGAAACGAATCGACCGTGTTTAGAGGCGTCTTCACAGTTCGCTGATCTCAACTGTCTGTTTAAATTTGGCAGATCTCTTTTGCAGTTGACACTTGGCGTTCATCCGGGTTCCTTCTTTTGATCCAACGGCCACGAGCGTCCTGGTCATGACTATAAGAAGGCGAGGCTTTTACTGTTCAACCTTTTTTGGCAATTTTCCTTCTTTCCTGAAAATATTTTCGTGACTCGCTCAACTCAGTGCTCTCGGAGTTCAACCGCGGGCTTTCTTTCTCTCCGTTGCGAACATAAGGGACGGGCAAGCCATACTGCACAATCTCCGGCTTTTCTGAGAAGAACAAGTAAGTCTTCTGAACGACCTCTTCCTTTTGTGTTGTGAGTCTTGCTGTTTTTGAATGTTGCTAGGGAACGACTTAAGGTTTGTTGGATTTTGCTTTAGGGCACTTTTAGAACCCACATGTTTTAGCTAAGACGGAGAAACCTGAGTAATTTCTTAGTTATAGACTGACCTCCCCTTCCTTTTTGTTTTCGCCTATTGTCCGAGGGTGGTCAGGCCCAGAGGCTTCAGAGTTGCCTTACAGAGGTGGAGGCTAAACTGGCCGACGGGAGGGAGGAGGTGATAAAGAATCATGAATCGACTGCAATAGAGACCTTCAAAACAAACAAGGCTCTCAAGGCTGCTGCCGCGTTGGAGCGAAAACTTGCCGACACTGCCAGGGAGGATTTGAAAGTTGCCCAATCTGAGATTGGCATTTTGAAATGGAAGGTATCAAGTGTTGAGGCTAGGCTGAAAGCCAAGGACGAACAGATGGCACGGGCCCGGGATGATCTTGAAAGGAAAGAGGCCGAGCTTGAGGAGAGAGAGGCCGATCTTGAGGCCGAGAAGGATGCCATCCGCCTTGAGGGGGTTGGTGATTGCGCTGAACTAATACCGATGGTACTGCCAGGTCTGAACATGGATCCTATCTACGCGGCCATCGGTTTCTGCAAGGGGGAGATCTCCGAGGAGGAGTTCCAGAAATGGCTCCCTCCTTCTTCCGAGGAGGTGATGGATCCCGACCCGATTTCGGTTGTTCCGGCTCCCGGGGCTTCCCAAGAAGGACGACCTGATGTTCCCGCCCCCGGTGAGGACTGTTTTGAGATCCCTCCTCCCATTCCTGAAGCAGAGGTCTCTCATGTTGCCGAGGTTGAAGCCGCTGTTCCTCCTCCTGAGGCCGAGCCGATACTTCCGCTGTCTGAGCTAGCTGAGGAAGAAATTCCCGCCCCTGTGCGGGCTGAATGAGAAAGGGTAACCCGACCGGGGCCCTATGTATATTTTAACTCTCATCTCTCTCTTTTTTTTTTTTGTAATAACTTTGTATTTTATGTATTTATGTGTTTACTTTTCTTTCTCTTTTTTTTTTTTGAGTTTCTTGTCATCGAACACTTTGAGACCCTTCGGGGGTTAACATGAGCCGGAGGGGCATATCCCGACCCCGAGAGTGAGATACTTAGGCTATGGGGGAATGTTACCTCCCCAGTCCAAAGAAGACTGACTCGGTGGGACGTAACCCGACCCCGAGCTGAGTGAAAGACTTGGGCTCTGGGGGAATGTTACCTCCCCAGTCCAAAGAAGACTGACTCGGTGGGACGTAACCCGACCCCGAGCTGAGTGAAAGACTTGGGCTCTGGGGGAATGTTACCTCCCCAGTCCAAAGAAGACTGACTCGGTGGGACGTAACCCGACCCCGAGCTGAATAACCAAGCGGCCTCGGCGGAACGAAATCCAGCCCCGAGCCGACTAAGAAGTAGCCTCGGCGGAACGTAATCCAGCCCCGAGCCGATTAATCCCTGGGACTTATTCCGAAGGGAAGTGAATCAACCTTTGTAGCCCTACCGAATCTGGCATGGGCGTCCCTCTGCCAGACCGGCGAAAAACAAAAACAAGATTCTGGAAAATGAAATCAAAAGGTGGGGGTGACTTAGCACCTATCCCAAAACAAAAACGTTTTTGCAAGCATAAACAACAACATGGATGCCTCAAAACAGCGTCCTGCCCGAGGTCTCCAAAACACAATTCTGAATCTTTCAATTCAGTGTCCCGGCGAACCAGGATTTGGATCAGTAGAGCGTTTGAATGGTGAGGGCACATCCTCTACACGTCGGTTCACTGGGGAGCCTGTGTATTGTATGAGGGCTCCTCCTTACCACGCTGGAGTAGGCACACGCCACAGGGGCACAACGCATCCCCGTGCTGTGTCTCTCGCGGATCCGGATGATGAATGGATCAAAGAGTGTCCGGGATACTAAGGGCACATTCCTCCTTAGGTCCGGCATCACTGGAGCTAGCAATCGTCACGGGGGCATCATTATCCCCCGTGCTATGCTTTCCCACGGATCCATTACATCGGGTACGTGAGGATCAAAGAGTGCTCGACACATTAAGGGCATATTCCTCCTTATGTTCGGTAACACTGGAGTAGGCAATCGCCACAGGGGTATCATCTCTCCCTGTGGTATGCTTCTCACGGATCCCATGTACCGAGCATGCCCCTGAGGACCTCGAGCCAAGAGAAATACTTGGTGTTGGGGGAATGTTCCGTCCCCAGGCCAATAAGCGTGACTCGGTGGGACGTAACCCGATCCTGAGCCGGATAATGAAGAGGCCTCGGCGGAACGTAATCCAGTCCCGAGCCGATTGAAACATTAAGGGCACATCCCTCCTTATGTTATGCTTTTCACAGATCTATGTTCTTGATTTTTTGTATGAAGTCGAATGATTCTGGTGTGACTTTGTGCACTTTTATGGTGGTAGCCGTGGTCGGGTAGTTGCGAGTTTTTGTGTTCTTTAGCTTTGGATCGTCGTTGTGAGCATGTCCCCGAGTTTTTTGAATACGGTTTCATAATGTTTGAAAAAAGAAAGTTTTTTTATTCATACTCGGGGACATACTGCCCTTCTTTACAACTCTCTGTGGGTCATTTTGAGAGAGGCTCTGTATTTGAATTCATGTCCCTTATTTGTTTGCCGTAAGCAGATAGGAGGAAGGGAAAGTTTACTGGAAGTATTTTCTCAACATCTCGGCGTTCCATGGCTTTTTTAATCTTGTGCCGTCCAGCCGTTCTAGGATGTACACTCCGGGCTTCACCACTTTTACCACCTTGTAGGGCCCTTCCCATTTGGCGCCCAGGGAGCCTTCCTCTGGCTTTCGAGTATTTAGGGTGACTTTTCTTAGCACCAGGTCGCCCGGGATGAAGGTGCGTGTCCGAATCCTTTTATTGTAGAAGCGGGCCATCCTTTGCTGGTAGATTGCTGTTTTTATGGCCGATCTCTCTCTCTTCTCTTTATCATCGAGGTGGGTGGTTTCTGATAAGTCCTTCATTCTGTTTACTCTCGTAGTGCTGAACCCTGTGGGAGGTCACCCCGATCTCTGCCGGGATGACAGCTTCATATCCGTATGCTAAGGAGAACGGGGTTTCTCCCGTGGAATCCTTATAGGTTGTCCGGTGTGCCCATAGTACTTCTGGTAGTTCCTCGACCCATAGGCCTTTGCTGGATCCAAGCCGAGCTTTCAGGTTAGCCTTGATGGTTTTGTTTGTCGCTTCGACTTGTCCGTTTGATTTGGGATGGGCTGGCGTGGCGAACCTTAGGGCAATTTGGAGGTCCTCGCAGAGTTTTCTGAAACCTTTGCTGTCAAACTGCTTCCCGTTGTCAGTGATGATGGCTCGGGGAATCCCGAATCGGCAGACGATATTTTTCCTCAGGAATTCAGTGGCTTTTTTCTCCGTTATGGTGGATAATGGCTCTGCCTCCACCCATTTGGTGAAATAGTCTATGGCCACGATGGCGTATTTTGCCTGCCCTTCCCCTGTGGCATTGGCCCAATGATGTCTAGTCCCCACTGGCGAACGGCCAGGGACTGAGCAGCGTAGTTAACTGTTCGGCTGGTTGGTGGTGGAGATTTGCGTTTTTCTGACATCCTTCGCACTTTCGGGCTACTTCTATGCCGTCCTGGTGCATGGTCGGCCAGTAGAAGCCTTGTCTTAGGGCTTTGAAAGCAATTGAGCGACCTCCGGCGTGGCTCCCGCAGATGCCCGTATGTATCTCCCTGAGCACATAATTTGCCTCTTCTTCTGCAGACATCTTAAGAGGGGGACTGAGTAACCTCTTCGGTAAAGTACCCCGTTGATTAGGGAAAATCTGGTGCTTTTGTATTTTAACTTCCTGGCCTCCGTTTTATCTCCTGGTGTTTCTCCTGTTTCCAGATATTCTCTGATGGGTTGCATCCATGATGCTTTGCTTTCTTTATCTAGAACTTCTACTTTAGATTCCCCCACGCTCCTTTCCCGGATGTAAATCAAAGGGATTATTCTGGGTGTTCGGCTTTTGTTGAAGAGGCGAGCCGTGCCAGTGTGTCTGCCTCACAATTGTCTTCTCGGGAGATTTGTTCGAAGCGTACATCCCCCATCTTCCCTGTTAACTTTCGTACTTCGGTCAGATAGGCCATCATGCTAGGCTCTTTCGCTTGAAATGCTCCCTTTAGTTGCTGAATGGCTAACTGTGAGTCACTCCTTACTACCACATTTTGGATCCCCAGTACCGTGCATAGTCTCAAACCGCCCAGTATTGCTTCATATTCTGCTTCATTGTTGGTTGCTATGAAAGCGAATTTCAGGGCGAGTAGGATTTCTTCTCCTTTGTTGCTTTTTAGGATGATTCCCGCGCCATTGCCTTGTGTGCTGGCCGAACCGTCTACAGACATTTCCCATTTGTCCTCTTCTATAGCCAGGGTCTGGGGGTCGGTATATTCGGCGACAAAATCCGCCAAGGCTTGTCCCTTCACTGCTGCTCTCGGGAGGTAGGTGATGTCGTGTTCACTTAGCTCTACCGACCACTTTACTAGTCTGCCGGAAACTTCCGGCCGCTGCAGAATTTGTTTTAGGGGGTGATCGGTGTATACCTTGATAGGATGGGCCTGGAAGTAAGGCCGCAATTTCCGAGCTGCTGTAATTAATGAAAGGGCGACCAGTTCGTTCGTGTACCGGATATCGGGTTTCAGCGTCTAGGAGGGCTTTGCTGATATAGTAGACAGGTTTCTGGATCTTGTCGGTCTCTTGTATTAGTACTGAACTTACTGCTCGGTCCGAAACAGCCAGGTATAGGTATAATGTTTCTCCCGGGAGCGGTTTTGCCAGGAGAGGGGCTGCACCAGATTGCTTTAACTGCTGGAAGGCTTCTTCGCACTCTGATGTCCAGTCGATATCCTTTTTTGCTTTTTGGATCACTTTGAAGAAAGGGTGGCATTTGTCAGTTGCTCGTGATATGAACCGATTGAGCGCAGCCACTCTACCAGTCAGACTTTGTACTTCTTTCACTGTCTTGGGAGACTTTAGGGCCAGTATTGCCTGGATCTTCTGTGGGTTTGCTTCGATACCTCGGGCACTCACCATGTAGCCTAAAAACTTTCCTGAGGCTACCCCGAAGGTACATTTTTCTGGATTGAGTTTCAGGTTGTGTCTTCTTAAAAGCTCGAAGGTCCTTTTTAGGTCGTCCATGTGGTTGCTTGGTTCTTTCGACATTGTTATCATGTCATCGACATAAACTAGCATTGTAATGCCGATGAGCGGTTTGAAAACCTTGTTTACCAACCTTTGAAAGGTTGCTCCAGCGTTTTTTAGCCCGAAGGGCATTACTTTATAGCAGTAAAGTCCCTGATCTGTGATGAAAGTTGTCTTCTCTTCGTCTGCAGGGCACATTTTGACCTGGTTGTATCCGGAGAAAGCATCCATGAAGCTCAGTAATCCTTGACAGGCTGTGGTGTCTACTAGCTGGTCTATGTTCGGCAAAGGAAAGCTGTCCTTTGGGCACGCCTTGTTTAGGTCGGTGAAATCGACACACATTCGCCACTTGCCATTGTTTTTTCTGACCAACACTACGTTTGATACCCAATCCGGGTACCTTGCCTCCCTGATGAGACCTGCCTTTAGTAACTTCTCGACCTCGGCCGCTATTGCTTTACTCCTTTCTTGATTGAAGTTCCTTCTCTTTTGCCTGACCGGCTTGCGAGATGGATCTACTGCTAGGCGGTGATTGATGAATCTTGGATCGATCCCAGGCATGTCATTGTATCCCCAGGCAAAGACGTCCGGGTATCCTTTCAGGCATTCTAGCAGATCTTGTCGTAGAGATTTGCTCAGGCCTCCCCCTATCTTTATACCTTTTCCTGGCCCGTAAAGTTCTATTTCTTCTGTCTCCTCGGCTGCAGCGAGTCGGGCATTTTTGTTTGGCCGGGGCCCAGGGCTTCTGTTTTCTTCTTCTTCACCCAGGCTTCTTTGTCGTTTTCGGGTATCTTCTTTGATGCAGAGAGTCTCTCGTGAGAGAGTTGCGAAGCAGCTGCGAGCTGTTTTCTGGCTTCCGCATACGATTCTGATCCCCTCCCGGGTGGGGAATTTCAGTTTTAGGTGGTAGCAGGACATCGCGGCCTTTGTTTTCATCATGAAAGGTCGCCCGATGATGGCTTGGTAACTGCTCATGCAGTTTACTACAGTGAAGTCTGTCATGATTGTCCGGGTCCGGGGATATGTCCCGACAGTCATTGCCAACTGTATCCTTCCTAGTGGGATGACGGCTGATCCTCCGAAACCGTATAGGGGAGTGCTATCGTTGGTCAGGGTTGCATATTCCACCCCTAGGTCGTCCAGTGCTTCTTTGGAAATTATGTCAACTGCGCTTCCGGGGTCCTACTAGGATTCTGTCTACCTCCGACCCGCTGATTACTGCCTTGATTATCAACGCATCGTCATGAGGGAAACTTACTCCTCGGGTATCCTCATCAGTAAACATTATCGGCACTGACCGGTTTCCCTGGAGTTCTGTTACCTGCTTTGTTTCTAAGACGTCTGGTCCTCGAGTTCTGCTGTAATCTTTCCTTGACCGGTTAGAGTTTCCGGCCAGTGTTCTTCCTCCTGCGATGATATTTATTTGGCGGCTACGTGCTCTTTGTCTGGCCGTCATAACTTCGTGATCAATGTACTTGTTTAGGTATCCGTTTCGTGCCAGGTCTTCCATCTGTTCCCGCAAATCTTTACATCCGTCAGTTGCATGTCCTCTGGAGTTGTGATGTATGCAGTAAGCCTTTTGGTTCCTCTTGTCCAGGGGAAATCTTTTTTGGTCGGGTTCTACCAAGAGGCCTTTCCCCTGAATTTCCATGACAATCTGTCCCAGTGGTTTCTTTAGGGGGATGTATGCATTTTCCTCGACCACATGATTTACTTGGGTCGGCGGCCTTCTCTCTTGGTTGTCTCGGTGCAGTGGTTTGAACTCCTTGTGTTTTAAGGGCGGCCTTCTGGATTCTCTTTCTACGCGGCGGGGGGGGGCGCCTCTTTCGTGGTTCTTTCTCTGATGGTGTTCCCTCTTCGGGATATTTTCTCCTCGTTTTCTAACAGAACGAACTTCCGGGCCACTTCCAGGGCGGTTGCGTAGTCCGGGGTGTCTTGGATCCTTAGGTGGGTCCATAGCCTCCCGACTTTCAAGGCTCCCTTTAAGCTTTCCAGGGCCTCGGGAGACTCGTACCCTCCGACTTCGAGTACCATATTGTGGTATCTTTCAATAAATATTTTCAACGGTTCATCGTCTCCTTGTTTCATAAGCCTTAGTTCTCCAATCGTTTTCCTGGGGGCACAAGCCCCTTTAAAGTGTCGTATGAATGACTTTCTGAGTTGAGTGAAGCTGCTGATGCTTCTTGGGGCTAGGCTTCTATACCATAGGATGGCCGGTCCGGCCAGGGTTAAGGGGAACACTTTGCAAATGGCGTCCCCTGTTACCCCTTGTACCTCCATTAGTAGGACGAAACCTTCAACGTGGGTTTTGGGATCGGTATGGCCTTTGTATGGCGCCATGGTTGGCATGCTGAATCTTTTTGGGAATTTTTCTGACCTTATTTCTTCTGTGAGGGGGGACTCATCTTTACCGTCCCGGGCATCTCCTATGTCTGTGTTGGGGAATACTCCCCATTTGGCTAGTTCCTCCCGCAGCCAAGATTTCATGCTGCTGTCTTTGGTTCCATGCCGCCTCTTGTGACTTCCTCTTTTTCTGTTGTCTTGAGCGTGGTGCTTCTCAGGTCCGGTATCTTCCCGTGCTCTTTCGTCATATTCTTTCCCTTTTTCCCTGGTATTGTGAGGGCTATTATAGGAGGAGTTCGGTGACGATTTGTCATCCTCTTCCTCCCACATGTCTTCAGTTTGGGAGTCTTCCTGAACCACTACAGATTTTACCCTGTAGGGGCCCCTTCTCCGGGGTCTGTCGTCCTCACTTGTATCAATAATTCTTTTTCCCTCTGCTATTTCGTTCCTTCGTCGGCTAGTCCCGGCCTCGTCGTGTGCTCCCTCTATCTTTTCCAACCGGTCTACTATGGTTTTTAGCAAGGTTTGATTTTCCTTCCTTTCTTTCCTTAGGTTCTCCTCGATCTTCTCCATCCAATCTGTGGCTGAGTTTCCTGATGATTGGTGGTTTCCGCCTTCCGCCATTGTCTTACTACACGAGTTGCTTTTTGTCCAGTTTCCCACAGACGGCGCCAACTGTTGACGGTGGATTTTGGTCTCAGGGTAATATTGGAATATCACTCCCGAAGAAATCCTCCTTCAATAGTGAATTTGTTTGGTTATGGGGGACCAAAGGCAAACTTAGCAAAAAACAGATTAACACACCAATCAACAAGGGAGATTTAACGTGGTTCGGTGGATTTGGATCCGACCTACGTCCACGGACAAAACAGATGATACTTTTATTACTTAACACTCTTTTCGAGTCTCTTTTTGTTTTCCTAGTTGAATTTAGTCTTCTCCTATTGTAAGGATTTCTAACCCAACGTTGCTTCACTTTTCTTATTCCTTCTTGGATTCTGACTTCATTTCCTTGTGAGAGTAGGATAATTTGTTTATCTTATCTGCAAGAATAGGGTGTCGTCATCTTGAGCATATCTCGCATGTCTGGTCGGTCTTCATGAGGTTGGTCATGATAGTCTTTTATGCTGAGAATGCTTCTGCCGACTTGATAGTGCCCGGTTTATCTGGAAAAGTGGTCGGTCACCTATCACCAAGTGCTCGGTCTCTCACTGTTTGGCTCTTAGTGGTCGGGTCGGCATTAATGATGTTGACCGAGAAGTGAATTACCTTTCTTATCCCTGTCGTGCTGCTTGAATAACTTAGTGCCTAGAAAACACCATCAACAAATAGTAAAAACTTTAAAAATAATAGTAAATTTTAGAAAAATAATAAAAATTTTAGAAAAATAAAAAAATTTGTATAGGATCGGGTCGGGTCAAAATTTTGCAAATTTTTTATGAACCTGACTGGGTCGGGTCGGGTCGTTGCGCGTGACCCGACCATATGAACACCCCTACAGAAAGGAAAGAAAGGAAGATCTAAGTTTGAAATGCTTCCAATGTCGTACATATGGACATTTCAAGAAAGATTGTTCTGACCTTAAAAAGAACAAAGCCAAGACTAAGGTGGAGAATGATAAGAATATGGATGTTGTTGTAGCAAATGCAGACTCAGATGGTGGATATAAGTCTATTGACCTTCTGATTGCAACCAACAACAAAATGAAAGGTCAATGGATATTAGATTATGGTTGTTCTTTTCATATGTGCCCAACTACTGAGTTGTTTAGTTCCTACAAGTGTATTGACGATGGGAAAGTTTTGATGGGAAATAACATGCTGCAATGTGATAGGCATTAGATCCATTTAGATTAAGATGCATGATGATATAGTGAGGGAACTAACAAATGTCAGACATGTTCATGAGTTAAATATGAATCTGACATCTATAGGAATGTTAGATGAATCTAGATACACTATAATGGCTAAAGGAGGAGTCATGAGGGAGTTAATGGAATCTATGCTAGTAATGAAAGACACTAGGTAGAATGGTTTGTACGCCTTGCAATGGAGTCAGTTATTGGGGATGTGAGTATATCAGAAGGGTCAGGTCTAGACAAAACTAGGCTATGACATCTAAGGGTAACTCATATAAGTGAGAAAAGTCTGAGGGAACTATGGAAGCATGGATTAATCAAAGAAGATAAATTTGAATCATTAGAATTTCGTGAAGATTATGTTCTTGGGAAATCTATAAAGGTTAAGCTTGGGACTGGACAATAGAGAATAAAAGGCACATTAGACTATATTCACTCAGATCTTTGGGGACCTGCTTAGACCCCTTCCCTGAGTGGAGCTAGGTATTTCATCTCTATAACAGATGACTCAAGGAAATTTTGGGTGTTTGTTTCGAGAAATAAGGATCAAGCTTTTGAGGCTTTCAAGACTTGGAAGACTTTGGTAGAAAATCAAAAAGAAAAAAAGTGAAGAGATAAATGACTAATAATGGTTTAGAATTCTGCAATGAAGACTTTGATGATTTGTGCAAAAACAGTGGGGTTGCAAGACACAAAACTGTGAGGTATACACTTCAACAAAATAGTCTTGCTGAGAGATGAATATGACTATCTTGGATAAAGTCAGATGTATGCCAACTCACACTAAACTTCCTAAGAAGTTCCGGGCAGAGGCAGTAGTTACAACCTACTATATCATCAATAGAAGCCCCTCAGCAGCCATTGATGCACTGACACTAGATGGAAGTGGTCAGGTAGGCTTACTGATTACTCCAATTTAAAGGTCTTTGGTTGTTCTCCCTAGAACCAAGAGCTCTCAAATGGGTGTTTTTGACCTATCCAGATGGAGTTAAATGATACAAAATCTGGGTTACAAACCTTAAGCCACCAAAGTGTGTTGATAGCAAAGATGTTGTATTCAATGAAAGGGCTGTAGTGAAAGATAAAAGAGATACTGAAAAGCTCTTAGCCTTTGCAGAATTAGTGAAAAAGCAAAAAAAAAAAAAAAAAAAACTCAGGAAGCACGGCCTGAAATACAACCTAAGACTTCCACATCAGACAATGATCAAATAGTCTCGGAGTCAGAAGAGGATGAAGAAGGGGAGAGCAATCAGACCCCCAGTCAGATTTGGATATGCCGATCTTATAGCATATGCCTTGTCTGTTGTTGAGGAGCTTCTGGATGAACCAAAGAACTACAAGGAAGTTGTACATAGTCAAAATAAGCCTCAGTGGATTCGAGCTATGCAGGAAGAACTAGATTCACCAATAAAGAATAAGACATGGAAGGTAGTTCCAAGACCAAAAGGTAGAAGGATTATGGGTTGCAAATGGATCTATAAGTTGAAGGAATGGACAGAGGCAAGATTAGTAGCAAAAGGGTTTACACAATAAGAGGGTATTGATTATCAGGAAGTGTTCTTTCTTGTGGTAAAACACATTTCCATCAGGGTGTTAATTGCAATTGTGGCAACCCTAGGAACTCCTTTCTTACATGGGGAGCTGGATTAAGAGATTCTAATGGAACAACCTGAGGGGTATGAAATAAACAAAGACGAACTAATGATTTGCATGGTCTTATTAGTCCAGTTCCCCTAGGAACTCCTTTTCCACTTATTTTGCTTGGAAATGTATAAATGGTCTGCCCAATTGTTGTCAACTTTCTTGTTTCTTGATCAAATTATCTAAGTTGGCAGATAAGGTATCCATATGAGGTTCGTGTTCCGTAGGCAAATCATGTTTTAGAAATACTTGCTACAAGTTTCTATTTTTTTTTATTCATTTATATGCATTATGTTTTTTGATGGGTGCATTCATGAATTCTTTTGAATATATACTAATTCTCACTGAATCATTTTTTTGCTTGTCAGTTCAACAATAAATGATCAAGATTAAGTGTGAATCGAGTGGAGAAACTACATACGATCCATTACGTAGTTGTATCATTTATTTTAATTGATTAAATTTGTTTGTTGAATTAATCGGTTCATGTTCTATGAATTCATGAATTATTGGTTGTTTGTTTAACTTTCTTATATTAGTGGTTTGTTTGAAGTAATTATTACTTTATTATTTAGATTAACGGAGTTTGATGTATGAAATATTACTATAATATTTATATTAATTTTAAGTTTCTTTAATTATTTTTTAATTGTGTATTATTGATTAAAATGATTTATATTGATATTAAATCCTGTAAAAATAATTAAATATATTTCAGCAAAACAATTATCAGTTTTTCCAACAAAATATATAATTCTACTTAAATTTAAAATTTAAATTCAAATTCATGTGAATTATGACACTAATATGTCATAATTTAATGACATTAGTGTCATAAATTTAATTTTTAATGATATATATATGTCATAAAATCAAAGATTTATGACATTTAAACATCATATATTTATAACATTTATGTGACAGAAAAAACTATCATAAAATTATGATAAATAAAAAATCGTTATAAAAAGGATGATAAATAATTTATAACAGTTTTAAAATCATCATAAAAATGCGTTTATGACGATTTTAAACTATCATAAAATGATATTTTTCTCTATAGTGTAAATAAATTGCATAAAAAATATTCAAATAACGTGAAAAAAACACAATAATTAGGAAAAATCTAAAATTCACTACTTCAGTATTTTACCAATATTTAAATGTAAAAGAAGAAAAAGACAAAATATAAAACTACTCAATCATGAGAACATATTCAAAATCATCATGCCAAAATGTATAAAAATATGAATATTTTGAACTTCTAGTTCATCTCAAAAACAATTTTGATTATTTTTTTCTGTAATAGTTTCACTTTTATTATTCCACCAACTGTCAAATACATTCACTTCAGGGAATGAAAAGGTGAAATAAAGTATTAAAACTCATTATTTGAAGTGTAATAAAACATTATATCAATTTAATTGATACTCTTGATTTGCTACAATAGGAGTATTTTTTTTTACCATATAATATTTATCATATTCTTTTTGTACTATATACTCTTAATGATTTCTTTTCTTATAGTTTAAAACACGAAATCATATCAACTTAGGAATATTTCAGTACTTAAACTTTTGATAGTTATGATTTTTCTTCAAATTATCACAAGGAACAAATTAATCTTTACCATAAATTATTAATTTGATCTCTTTCAAGAAGATGATGAGAGGTCAAAATAATAATTTTGTATTGCCATCCTTTGGGACATTCTCCATAAAAAAATTTTCCCAGTGGGTTGTTTGGACAACTATATAAAACAATACCAAATAAAGATAAATAATTCATTATTTCAAAATATATTAAAATAAAATAATGAAAGAAAAATTGATAGATATTATACCATGTACAAAATTACATAATGAAAATAATTGTTACATAAAAAATAAGAGAGACAAGTATTTTCATTACTTGATTAGAGTATCGTGATGAAAACGTATTAGAAAAGTATGAATTATAAACAATAAAAACGTATTAGAAATAGAGAGATGAATTCTCCTTTTATAACTATATGACATAAAATAAATGCCTTAATAAAATGGATGATCATATATCATCATTTCTTTGGGAGTTATTGTAACATCCCGCTACAGGAGATGCTACCGGCAGGAGACGGACTAATATTCCTGCCTCCATAAGCCTCTGACTCTGATGAAAATTCGACATGACCTATGCTAGAAGTTATGCAACCTGGATCAAAGTACAGCACCTCCAAACAACTTATTGGGCCCAAACAAAAAACATAACACTAAAATAATGAAAAGACATAATACAACTGGGCTCCATGCCCGAAAATGCGTATAAACAAAAACTTTTACAACTATACTATACAACTCAATTTCTTTACAACCAGACTTATACCACTTGACTCTTATACTCCCAAGACCTGGTGACTGGTAGACTGCAGCACTGCTATCCATCTTCTCAAGCTCTGATGTCTGGGGTCGACCAATCTGGTCACCAACCTGCAAAACTCAAAACACTGTTGGGTTGTGAGTCACAAGACTCAGTAAGTAACTATGCTCATACCTTGAGCTGCAATCACACACAAAGTCCGAATCATGTTTCTGTATTAACCTGGGCTGTCTAAGTGACCATGCAATTATATATACTAAATCTGAGTTAGTTATCTAGCCCTTATCCGTTTTACAAACATATTACTCGTTACTAAACCTTTTTATCTGACCAACCGCATGCTTTAACTTCTGATTACTATATATATACAATCACCCATAATAAATACATCTAAGTTCTATTTTACTAACTAACATACCAAGATCCATCACACTTCTGCTGCGCTACTCTGATTTTTCTCTTTACTTTTCTGTATACTCTGTGCTAGTCCAGATTAAACAATTATAATAACTTTCTTACTTTTATTATCTTGAAATATCATCAAATAGGTTATACTAAAATTTTTTTCATGTCAAACATTTAATCCACTATCACTAACCATGTATACATGCATATGTTATCTTTTCATCATGTTCTAACATCCTTACAATATGTTCTTTCAAAGTAAGCATACAACTCATACAATCATCATTGATATATATATATACACATTTAATTAAACTCATGCTATCATACACTAGTATTTTACAAATTGTTACTTTTATATAATCATGCCACACACAGAGATATTAACTGTATATACGTATCGATGCAATCATGCCATTATGCATTTATACCAACTATATGCTTTCAAATGATAACCAGAATGTATGATTTATATGCATAACTTGTAAATTATATTCTACTTATCATGCAATGCTTTTATAAAATACTTCTTAAAAACCTTTTTCTGAAATGTTGTTTTCAGAAAACTCTTTCTGAACACTCTTTCCTGAAAACTCTGTTTGAAAATCTATTTATAAAACTTATGTATGAAATCATGCTTTGAATCTCTGGTTTCCGAAAACTGTTTCTAGAATCTAGTTTCTGAAAACTGTTTACTAAAAACTGAGTTCTGAAATTTGGATACAGTAAATCTGAAAACTATGTACTGAGAGTCTGAAAACTGAAAATTGCTCTACGTCGAGGACCATAACTCAACTGGACGTCTCTCTGCACCCAGGACCATAACTCAACTGGGTGTACTCTATGCCCATGACCATAACTCAACTCAGCATCTCTGAAACTGGTGGTGCCCTATGTCCAGGACAACAGCTCAACTGGCAACGTAGAGCTCTACACCCAGGACAACAGCTCAACTGGCAGTGTAGCCACCAAACCAGGATTTCAGGGATCTGTCAACCCTAGTCCTGCTCGAGGATCTGAGAGCGTCCCCTCAGTCCTCCACATGTGCACATGTCTCTGAATCCGTCAATTTCATAGTATTCGTCAATTCCAACTGAATCTCAAGTTACATACTGGGGAGAGGTTTTACCTCATGCCCCGAAAAAAACATAAACCAATTTTTGTATCTCAAAACTGTAAGAAAACATTTCCTGAAATACTTTTCTTTTAAAAGAAAACATCAGAAACTTTTTCTTTTTAAAAATACTTTGAACTTCAAAACCCTTTTTAATTTCAAATCAATGTATGAAAATCATAATGAACAATTATGCATATTTCTTCACACTACCCTTGTCATGCTTTCTTATATACTTACCTTTAAGTTGTCATGTGACTAAATGCGTATGTTCATGCATTTTCTATAAACTAATGATGTATGTATTATATTCTTAATATGCTATCATCTTCATTTATCTTATGTTCTATACGCTTATTTATCATGCTCAAACTTAATACATACACGCTACTAAAATTACATCAATACAGGCTTAAGTGCATTTCATGTCCAAGCCATCATGCATTAATCACTACAGAAAATTGCATCCGTACTCACTAAATCATTCTCATGTGCACACACCTCATACATATTATAATACTGATTTTAATTTCTGACCGGTGCAAACACACGCGTATAACGCAAGCCCACGTATCGTTCAATTAGTATAAAAATATCGATCCCACGAGGACTTAATTCCTACTGTTGTTATTAATTGTTGAATCTATTTATTTACAAATATCTAATTAAGGGAGAAGAGAATGATTGTTTGATTGGTTGATTGTGGTTTTCCTTAATTAAAATTTAACTTAAGAAAATACTAAGGAAAATAACAAAAGACTCAAAGATCTAGGGTTGTGAATCATTCTAATATCTTTTAAAAGATGAAGTGATTATTTTATGTTTGTGTAATAAATCAGTTTACTAACCTGGAACACTAAATTATGCAAAAGCCTCTGTCGATGGTTAGACGCAAATACCCAGTTTAACCCAATTGAACCATATGTCTATGTCAACCAAATTATCTGGATTCATTAAGTTTAAGTTCCAATTATGGCTACCCCCGCCCGACAGGTATTGTCTATCCTGTAAGGAAATCTATTAAAGGGTTATCTATCCTCAAGGAAGATCGTGGGCTATTAAGTCTAATGATGAAACCTAAAATCCCTATGTCTAGTTCATTTTAGATTTACCACATCAATCTTATTGGTGATCAGACAACAAGAAATATTAAGCTTAAAACTTAATAAGTAAACCTTTAAATTACCCAAACTATAAAATAACCCCTTATAAACCGGTGATATTAGAATTCATCACAACCCCAGATAACTAGCATATAACTAAGGCTAGTAAAAACTTAAAAATAAAAGACATAAAGTAAAAGCTGAAAAGTAAAATAAAATAAAATGCTAAGGTAAAAGGAATTACTTTTACTATTTACTATTTCAGATATCTCCCATAAAATAATATATAAACTTGTGATAATATTATTGTTGACGCTGATTTTCGCTCCAGGCCTACAATTGAGATTTCGTGAGGATGGGGCACTGGCGATGCTGCAAAACAAAGAATGTAGAGTGAGCGGGAGTACTGCCCACCGGTGTAGTGGGTGCCGGGGGCACTCCGACGCTCAAGTCAGTAAAGGACTTAAGAAAGTTATGATGGAGAGGGCAAGGTTAGAAGCTACCTTGAACTCTGTAGGGTGGAAGGACAAGGTTAGATACTACCTTGAGCCTCGTTAGGTGTCGTGAGGGCGATAGATATGAGATATGATAGGCTTTGTGATCATCTTCAAGTAGTGAGTAAGAGAGCTTGTTCTTGGCCCACTTCCTCTTGGAGTCATGTTCCTTATATATCCATGGTATAGTAATATGTGCCTTTATTGATTGTCTTTTGATTATTTGCCCGTTAGAACATGGTAACAGTCAACCTAATGAAGTGTCATTACTGCTTGTAGGTTGGAACATATGGATTGTGGGTGACGTTAATGAGCCTGGGCGTTACGTGGCTCCTCCTTGGGCTTGGGCTTATGAATCTCTAGGCCTCTATTCACTTTAATCATTGGGCTTCCTTCTGAGGTAGAAACTTGGGCCCGGAGTAAAAGGACAAAATTGCCCTTGGCCCAAATTTGGCCCGTACAATTTGTCCCCTACTCTCTAAGTCAATGAGTCCTTGGCTTGGAGAGTACTTGATGCGTGTGTCGCTTGGGACGAGGCCATAGTATGTAGGCGTACTCGAGCGTTTGATGCTGCCTATTAATTGAATCAAACGAATGCAAAGTTACGAGCTTGACTCTACAGGAGCCATTAGGGAAGTACCCAGTTATCCGAGCCATGTCTACAACTTGACTCGACGTGAATCCATGGGGGATGTCCCCGGTCGTCTGGACTTGGTGAGGCTAGGAAGTTATAATTCATACGACATATGTAATTCATGTCTTCAACTTGACTCGACGTGAGTCTATGGGGGATGTCCCCGGTCGTCTGGACTTGGTGAGGCCAGGAAGTTATAATTCATACGACATATGTAATTCATGTCTTCAACTTGACTCGACGTGAGTCTATGGGGGATGTCCCCGGTCGTCTGGACTTGGTGAGGTCAGGAAGTTTATAATTCATACGACATATGTAATTCATGTCTTCAACTTGACTCGACATGAGTTATTGGGGAAGTACCCAGTCAACTAAACCAGATGAAGGTCAGGATATAAATCATACGACATGTGTATTCATGTCTATAACTTGACTTGACATGAGTTCATGGGGGATGTCCCCGGTCGACTGAACCAGATGGATGTTCAGGAGTAAATTCATTCACACTACTGTGTCGTATGGACTGAGGGAAGTCAATGTCTTCTTTTGACTCGACATGAGTCTATGGGGGGAGTCCTCGGTCGACTGAACCAGATGAAGGTTCAGGATATGAGTCATACGACATGTGTAGTCCATGTCTATAGCCTGACTCGACATGAGTCCATGGGGGACTGAACCAGATGATGGTTCAGGATATGAGTCATACGACATGTGTAGTCCATGTCTATAGCCTGACTCGACATGAGTCCATGACGGATGTCCCCGGTCGACTGAACCAGATGATGGTTCAGGATATGAGTCATACGACATGTGTAGTCCATGTCTATAGCCTGAACTCGACATGAGTCCATGGGGGATGTCCCCAGTCTACTAGTGTCCACTTTATTAAACCTGATGTAGGTTCAGAATTGTCTGTATCCTTCATTTTATAAAACTTGATAAAGATCCACGAGATTAAGATTGAATGGATTTGATAAAGGACCATGAGAGTCTTTACTCATCTCTCTATAAGACCCGATAGAGATCAATCGGACTTGACGATACTTTGAACCCACGGCCCAGAAGCCTTTATAAAGACACAAGCGAGAAGAAGCCCACGTAGTAGTGACCACATAAGCTTCTATAAAACGTAAAATATGAGCCACGCATGCATGCAGGTAATCAATAGAACTTTGTTCATTCTAGCCATAATCGAGAAGGGAGAAAGTGAGTCGAAATCATAAAACGAGCCTTGTAAGTCATGCAAGTTGACATCCGAAAGTGGGCTATGCAAGCTATACAAACGGAAATGCATCGTGCTTATTTGGATAGGTTAGTGAAGGCCTGCGTGTTGGTTTGGTCGTGCATGGTATGTCACCAAGCTTGGCGAAGGATGATTTAACATAAGTGCCAGCTCTGCATGTACCGTGGGGTCTTCATTTGCATGTAGATAGTGAGCTTAGGGGTTGCTCCTGACCCATGTGTGGGCTCCCATGTTTCTCGGTTTCATCCTACCTTTTTTTTTGTGGCAACAAGCGCAGGTAGTGAGCTTGGTTGCTCATGACCCATGCTTGAAGATGATGAACTGACATGTGAGGGCTCTCATGCTTCTCGGTTTCAGCCTACTTCTCTTGGCAGCAAGTGCTTGGCCTCATGCTTCTCGGTTTCAGCCTACTTCTCTTGGCAGCAAGTGCTTGGCCTCATGCTTCTCGGTTTCAGCCGACAAAAGCCAACTAGTCTCCCAATGAGCAAATGCCGAAATGGAGTGTAAGAGGCCCGACTTGTTGGGGCCATTCTTCTTTTTCATGTAGTGCGCCAACAGACTCGACCGTGAAGATATTCTTCTCCAGCCTTTCGTTCGACTCACGTTGCTAGGTTGGCAAATCAGAATGAACAAAAACCGAGTAGATAGGGAATTTACAACTAGACTGGGCTCTCATAGATCACAGACTGAGAGAGTAAGGGAATCATAGGCAAAATTAAGATTTTTGCTTGGAGGAAATCTTTGAGCTGGAGCACGGGCTGACAGAGGTGTTCAACTTGCTTTGTATTCGGGCTCAACTATGCAGTTGGTGATGAACGGAAGCAGAGGGTTAGAGGGGAGCAGCTTGCCAAAGAGAATTTGACCCTATAGGTACACTTGGGTTAATCCCAAAGTCTGTGGATTGTGGACTTTTACTCGGTCAATAAGAAGTGTTCTTACATGGAGTTAGACATAAAGTCGAGTGGCTGCAGAGTGAATTGACAAGAATGAAGGGTTTCCTGAAAGACACGGATCAACATCATGATGATGATGATGGTATGCGACGCTTGGCATTTGAAGTTCAAGATGATGCTTACGAAGCAGAGGATGTTGTAGACTTCTTCATGCTGGGTTGGTTTTCTGGCAGCCCTTACACGGCTTAAGGGCTACGTGTGACATGATGCTTTTTGCTAGTGGAGACTGGAAGTAAAATTTTGATGCACCTAGCCTGATTTTTGATTGATTGGATATATCAAATCATGGGAATCCAATAGGACATATTCCACGTCGTCTGAGATCACTCAGTTGGAAAGGGGAAAACAGAAGTCTGTTTGTTGGGAACCTTTTTTTTTTAAAGCAAGTGTAGGCTGAGTTAGGGGGCTTTGTAAGTTAGTCTTTTGCGCATAGGCAATGGTTGTCAAGTGTTGTGGGATGAAATGCCTATTGTTTTCTTCACGTGACAGTGGATGGACTTTGACTGAATTGACATTTGCGTGAGTGGGTTGGTTTTCTGCGTGATAGCTTTTTGGCAGGGCTTCTGTAAAGTTGGCTCATTCATCTCATTTTATCTCTCCTTCACGTGCTTTCTTCTTCTGCAAATTGGCAGCTCTTTATGCGATTCTGACTCTTTATTCATTTTCACGTGGCTAGTTTCTGCCTGCATGGGCCTTTTCTTCTCAGGCTGCATTGGTTTTACTCTCTCCATGCTTGGTTTCAGCTTTGCGTGTATATGGGCTTATGGTAGACTTACTTCACGTGGCTTCCGCTTTTGGCAAGCATGAAGGGCGCAATTTAATTGGCTTATGTGGGCTTTTTATTTTCTAACATGATACTTGCATTATTTTAGATGCACTTGGTACCCCAGTTGGGTGCTTCCTCGGCTGCATCACACTTCTGGCGTTGGCAGGACGTGGTGCGTGTGGCAGTTTTGCATGGGCCTGCATGCGTGCTATTTGTGCTTTCAGGATTCTTTGGAGGCTTGGGTTTCATGTAGGCTTTCATGTCATTTGGTCATTTGTGGACTCAACTCTTCGAGCATGAATACACCTAGGGTATTTGTAATTCATGTGGGCTTCGTACTCGTATTAATATATTTGTATGCCTATTGGGCTTTTCTTTTAGTGGGCTTGCGCGTCTTCTTATAGTTTTATTAGTGGCATGCGTGTCATAAATTGCCATTTGGACTTTATTTATTTTTCATAATTTAGACTCTATCCATTGTAGGCTTACGCCATAATCTAGGGGATGCCCCTTAACTTTTTATTTATTTACAATTTGGAATATATCACTTAATTTTTTCAAAAAAAGGCTTTGATCATACTTTTGGGCTTGCTTTGTAATTGCTAAAATTCTTGAGGCTTAGGCTTCCTTAATGATCAACGAGTGTGGACTGGACACGCCTTATGCACATGCAAAGTTTGGTCACATGCTCTCTTCCTATTATCTTTCATTTGAAGGATACTAATCGGCTCAGACAGTGTGCCGCATGACTCAAGGTAATATACGTTTGTTGTCTGGGGTTGTTAGTCGAAAGGAGAAAATGAAAGTTAAATTCCTACTCTATTCTAATTTATTAGAACCATCCTTAGACTTGGTGAAGATCAATGAGGCCACAATAGTTTGTGCCTGAAATGTGTTTATGAGGCCACAGTAGATTGGCCAAGGTGAATGTCCATTGATTCCCAATTTGAAAATGTCCCTAGTCGACCAGACCTGTGATGAAGGTCTGATAATATTTTACTTTACATGACATGGCAAAGGTACATGGGATTCCACATTCTGGCTGATCTGACGAAAGTACATGGGATTTTCTATAGTCGATTAGACCTGGTAAAGGTCCAAGGTAGTCTATATCCTACTAGACCTGATGAAGATCCATAAGAGTCTCAACTCTACAAGACTTGGTTGAGGTCGACTGGACTTAATTAAGGTTTTTGAAACATTATTCCACTAGACATGATAATAGATTTCCTATGTAGTCTAGAGTTGATGTTAATACATGTCTATCATATGGAGAATAAATGACAATCACTGCATGTTGATTAGAGAAGATGACATACCTTTCATATCTCCAAGAGGGGATGGGAATCCTCTTAACGTCGATTAAAGAAGATGCCCTTTTTTATGTAGGCTGGAAGAGACGCCAAGCCTTTTACGTAGTTTGGAGGAGATGTAATCCCCTTACGTAGCCTGAAGGAAATGATATTTTATTCATGCCATCTATAGTAAATGGTAACCGTCCTAAGTAGACTCGAATAGATGTCAATCATATAGAATGCTTCTTGGTTGATTGTTTATGCTGTGGATTATGAGGATATTCTCTTGTCGACTGGTGGAAGTGTGTAAGATGATCTAAGTGTTGGTTTATTGGTAGTCTGGCACTGGGTAGGCTAGAGAAAATCACTTTTTCGAACTCTTGTATTTCCTTTCGCATGGATGAGGTAACTTGTTGTCTTCAGTCGACTAGAGAATCATGAGAGCTAATGTTTGCTCGTTGCGTGACGCCATACAAGTAGGGGTGTTTGGAAGGACCGTAGATGGAGAGATCTTTGCATGCTATGAATCGCTAGGGCCCCACGGTGGGCGCCAAACTGTAGACGCTGATTTTCGCTCCAGGCCTACAATTGAGATTTCGTGAGGATGGGGCACAGGCGATCCTGCAAAACAAAGAATGTAGAGTGAGCGGGAGTACTGCCCACCGGTGTGGTGGGTGCCGGGGGCACTCCGACGCTCAAGTCAGTAAAGGGACTTAAGAAAGTTATGATGGATAGGGCAAGGTTAGAAGCTACCTTGAACTCTGTAGGGTGGAGGGACAAGGTTAGATACTACCTTGAGCCTCGTTAGGTGTCGTGAGGGCGATAGATATGAGATATGATAGGCTTTGTGATCATCTTCAAGTAGTGAGTAAGAGAGCTTGTTCTTGGCCCACTTCCTCTTGGAGTCATGTTCCTTATATATCCATGGTATAGTAATATGTGCCTTTATTGATTGTCTTTTGATTATTTGCCCGTTAGAACATGGTAACAGTCAACCTAATGAAGTGTCATTACTGCTTGTAGGTTGGAACGGATGGATTGTGGGTGACGTTAATGAGCCTGGGCGTTACGTGGCTCCTCCTTGGGATTGGGCTTATGAATCTCTAGGCCTCTATTCACTTTAATCATTGGGCTTCCTTCTGAGGTAGAAACTTGGGCCCGGAGTAAAAGGACAAAAATACCCTTGGCCCAAATTTGGCCCGTACAATTACCAACCGACCAATCTGGCGGTATCCTTTATTAGTCAGGTTTAAACCAGATTAAAATGAATTACCAACCGACCAATCTGGCGGCTTTTTAAGTCAATATTTTAAATAGTGAATATATTATTTTTAAGAGAGATTAATCTAAATAGTAACAGTAAAAGAATTACCTTTCACCCTAGCTGGGGAAGTTACCTCCTCATGGTAAATAGTAAAAACTGTAAAAAGTAAAAAGAAAAAGTAAATTACTATATTTATAAAACGTAATTAAAATTATTTACAAAACTAAAGACTAAAAAAAATTAAAAACTAAAAGAAACTAGAGAGAGAAACTCTCTCTTTACATCAAAGAGATGAGAGAGAGTGGTGCCTCTAAAACTGAAATTTGAAGCTCTATTTATAGGCGCGGATAGGCATCGGGCGTCGCGACGCCAAGGGCTTTGGCGTCGCAACGCCGGAACAGTGACACGTGTCACGCGTTGGTTTGTCGGTTTCAGATTCTTATCGGATGACGTGGCACTGTTCATGATAACTCAATAATTGTGATGACGTCATTGATGATGTCATTGATGATGTGGCGGTGGTGATTGTCGGCAACTTGAGATGATGACACATGGCATGCGCACATTAGTAGATTTTCTGTGATGGTGACACGTGACACGGCGCACGTTAGCAAAGTCAACTTTTCAGATTCTGACACGTGGACCAGGCGCACGTTAGCAAGGACTCGGCGCACGTTAGGCGTCGCGACGTGGGAAATTACCAAAATGCATTGTTCGTCCAATTTTCACTGTTTTGGCCCAAATCACCTCCAGAATGTCCTGAAACTTTATTTATCTACAAAATAACACAAAACACATCAAAATATTCACAAAACTCAAGAAACTATACAAAATATTAGGTTAAATGAGTGGGAAATAATGATAGATTTACCACTCATCACACCCCCAAACCTAACATTTTGCTAGTCCTCGAGCAAAACACAAAATAGAATAACATTTTAACTAAGCCACTTTCGTGGGGATCACGGTTGCATTTAGCATATGCAACAAGCCTTTAAACCCCTAGGTGTCCCTAGTGGACGAGTTGTAGTCTCGTGAGGGTTTACAACAATGATACCCATAAACATTTTACAAAAGTAAAAATGTAATAAAACTAATGCACACAAAAGCAAAAAGACAAGCGAAAAGAGAATAAAGAAGTTAGTGACTAATCAGGTGAAACTTCTACTCCAAGTTACTAGTTGTTTTGTTTCTTTCTAAATTACAGAATAAGTAAATTCTCCGATTATTTTGTACCATTCTTCATATACACAGCCAACAAGATATTAATCAACTCATTTTTGCCCACAACAGTCATAAGTGCAGTTGATAAGAGAGTAATATTATTGTCCTAAAGTTCTATCAGATTTCACACCTTTTAGTAGCAATGGAATAATTTTTTTTTCTGATTTTTCTGATTTTTTCTCTATTTTTTATTTATATACAATATATTCCATCTATGTAACGAGCTTTAGGCTGGTGGCTCCCAAACAGTTGGCTTTAGGGCACCAGGTGTTAAGACACCCCCTACAGACTTAATTACTCAAACTTCAGATATATATATTTTTGCAGCATCTTTGATCCATGTAGCGAGCTTTGGGCCAGTGACTCCCAAACCAGTTGGTTTTAGGGCACTGGGTGTTAAAACACCCTTACAGACTTAATAACTCGGATCTTAGATTTTTTTTTTTACTCCATTGTTTTTCTTGAGATGCTTCCTCCAATTAAACTAGAGCACTGAATATTACAAACTTTTCAATTTTAGCTTATGTATGTATGTTACTATATATGTTGATAATATCTACCAACTGAGCATATGAAGATCCATTTTAGTCAGTGTTAAAGAGAATTCACAAATTAAATAATTCAAAATGAATTAACCAAAAATTAACTTGTTTCGAAATAGGTTTGAAATACGTCTCAGGAGTGGAAACTCCTTACTCAGCTATCTCTTACCAATTCCACCTTTTTAGTCAAAATAAAACACAAAAAAATGCAAAATATTTTTGTAATTTTTGAAAAAATTTCAATTTTTTTGTATTTTTTGAAAAATTTTGGATTAAAAATAAAAACAACACACAAACTAAAAAAAAGGTACTGATCAACTAATTCCCTCCCCCAAACCTAAATGAGACATTGTCCCCAATGTCTTAAACAGTAAAAGGAGAGTTAAGAAGGTCATACCTGGTTAGCTGAAAATCTACAGGAAATTAAAGGTTAAGATCCAGATTAGTCCTACGCTTCTTACCACGATCGTCCTCGGACCAATTTATCTTTGAAAGGATGGGGTCAACTTGTGGTTCATAGGCTATGAGTTGGTCTATTAGATCTGGAGCAGTTCTGGCAGTGAAGAGGAGTTCTTTCATAGGTTTTGACACGAACCCATTTCTCCGAGCATCATCAAGAAACACACAATGAAAATCATAAAATCCATCAACGTTAAATAGTCCAAGCGGCGGTTTCTGGTGTATGTTCAGGTTCGCCCAAGATAGAACTATAAAAATTTCCTCCAATGTGCCCAAGCCACCTGGCAAAGCGATAAAAGCATCAGCACGGTTAATCATTTCTACCAGTCGTTCAGACATACCTGGCACGATCAGTTCATCTTCATTTGATGATCCAATAAGATTTGCCTCTGCCAAGGGTTTTAGGATGATTCCCAAAACATGACTGCCTCATTCTTGTACGGCCTTTGAAACGATCCCCATAAGTCCAAGATTGCCTCTGTCATATATTAAGTGCATATTCCTTGCAGATAAGACTCGACCCAATTCCTGTGCTGCTTCTACGTATTGTGGCTTAACACCAACACTACTACCGCAAAACACACAAATGTTCTCAACTCGTCTTCTTGAAGTGGCTTCCATTTTTATATGTATTTCTTTCTCAACTCTGGATGCCTTCAAAAGTGCAATGACTGGCTAAATTTATAGTACCTGAAAATGGTGAGTAATAATAGCACTAGTATCTTCCAGAGGACGTTTGTTAGCTAAACAACAAAAGAAATCGTGAAAGGTCAAAAATTCCGGATCCTGTCTACGAAAATAAAGATAATTACAACAGAAAAGCAAATCAAAGCAATAATTAAGGCAACGGAATTGTGTACGCAATACGCCACTCGCTTAGTATAAATTCATTAGGATGCGTCTTAAGAATTAATTCTTTACTCAGCCATCGCTAATGAATTGTTTCTCATCTTTGTGATTGCCAAACACCATTCATTATGTCTTAAAATGTTCCGTTTGTGCTTTTCCCTACAAAAATAACACACAAAATTAAAAACTCTACAACATGTATACACAAAATATGAAAACATAAATTACAACAAATTGCATGGGTTGGCTCCCTGCTAGCGCTAAATTTTTCGTCTTCAGCCAGACGTGAATGAAATTCATCTGTTAATGAGGTTTCAATGTCGTTTTGGATGTCCGATTAAAGACAATCCCGTGAGCGTTGCTTTTGAATGGTCTCTTCCAACGGTAAAGTGGCAAAAAGAGTTTTGTCCCATTCAGTGCTTGTGCCACCTTTTTGCTCCTTGTTGTTCCAGTGATTCCTGCAAAGAAAGAAAGAAAATCAGGAGGTCTCGTATAGTGCTTGACTTGGAATGGGAGTTCCATTCTGTCAAGCTTCTAGGCGATATCTTTGATTTGTACTCCCCAAAACAGCGATGTTTCTCCTGAATGCTCTGGATCTTTATTAAGGTCAGACATTTGCTCCTCCATTTGCTCTCTTTCTTGCTCTACATTTTCTTCACAGATGTATTGTAAAATTTTTGTATTCAGCTCTTCATCTGTCATATGTGAAATACATGCTTCAAAATTGTCAACCTGAGGATGCAAAGATGTTTCTGACATTAGGTTTTCATCATCTGATACGACTGGAATGGATGGTTCAGATAGATCTTCTTCAAACATCATGGTAAAGCATGCTCCAAGATCTTCATTTTGAGGATTGAAAGTTTGATCCTCCGTTGTTGGTGCAGTTGGTACAAATAGATCAGCTTCATCCTCGTCAGAATCTGAATAATAAAAGTCAAATTGAGACTTTGTCGGTTCGGGCTCTTGAACTGATACCTCTGGTTGTTGATA
The DNA here is from genome assembly GCA_019454045.1 of Zanthoxylum bungeanum. Lineage (NCBI taxonomy): Eukaryota > Viridiplantae > Streptophyta > Magnoliopsida > Sapindales > Rutaceae > Zanthoxylum > Zanthoxylum bungeanum. Next base: position 80,519 of record SKCR01033708.1, read on the forward strand.
CTGCTCAGCCTCCTCCTCTGTTGAAGTGTCATTGTGAAATGATTGGTACTCGAAGGCTTCATCAGTGTCATCTGAAACTGGTTCTTGAGGTATGTAGTTCTGGTTTTCTGTGAATTGTCTCATTTGATCTGTCATCCTCTGAATGAATTCTGATTGTCTCTGAATACTTTCAAATTGATTCTGGCTTGTTTCAAGCATTGTATCCAACTTTTCTTTTCGTTTCATGAACATATCTTTGAGCATGTTTAGCAACTGATCTTCCTCTGATGGTTCTGATTGTTGATGAAGATCATAGGTAGATGGTGGATAAGATGGAAAATGTGGTTCTGTGAAATGTGATGGCTCGTCATACCATGAATGATTTTGATAGCTCTGCCACCCTGGATGGTAATTGTATTCGCAATAATCTCTAGGGTGGTTACCATTATATATGTCACATCTCCTTATTGTGTTCTGTTGAGCAAATGTAGTATTGCTTGATTCTGGCATCCAGTGATCATTGTTGAGCTGGACAACAGGCCTCAGAAAACCGGACTGTTGCTCCCAGATTTGGGATGTATCTTCTTGTAAGGTACGTAATCTCTCAATCTCCCAATAATGTTCCATTTTTTTAATCACCTGAAAACAAAATAAAGAAATAAAAATACAGATAAAAATAAAGAAAATTAGATATAAGTAAATTAGATAGCCTCAAAATTAATAACTCAAGAAAAATAAGTCCCCGGCAACGGCGCCAAAAACTTGACCGGTGGCAAACACACGCGTATAACGCAAGCGCACGTATCGTTCAAGTAGTATAAAAATATCGATCCCACGAGGACTTAATTCCTACTGTTGTTATTAATTGTTGAATCTATTTATTTACAAATATCTAATTGAGGGAGAATAGAATGATTGTTTAATTGGTTGAATGTGGTTTTCCTTAATTAAAATTTAACTTAAGAAAATACTAAGGAAAATAACAAAAGATTCAAAGATCTAGGGTTGTGAATCATTCTAATATCTTTTAAAAGATGAAGTGATTATTTTATGTTTGTGTAATAAATCAGTTTACTAACCTGGAACACTAAATTATGCAAAAGCCTATGTCGATGGTCAGACGCAAATACCCAGTTTAACCCAATTGAACCATATGTCTATGTCAACCAAATTATCTGGATTCATTAAGTTTAAGTTCCAATTATGGCTACCCCCGCCCGACAGGTATATGTCAATCATGTAAGGAATCTATTAAAGGGTTATCTATCCTCAAGGAAGATCGTGTGCTATTAAGTCTAAGGATGAAACCTAAAATCCCTATGTCTAGTTCATTTTAGATTTACCACATCAATCTTATTGGTGATGAGACAGCAAGAAGCATTAAGCTTAAGACTTAATAAGTAAACATTTAAATTACCCAAACTATAAAATAACCCCATATAAACCGTGATATTAGAATTCATCACAATCCCAGATAACTAACACATAACTAGGGCTAGTAAAACTTAAAAATAAAAGACATAAAGTAAAAGCTGAAAAGTAAAATAAAATAAAATGCTAAGGTAAAAGGAATTACTTTTACTATTTACTATTTTAGATATCTCCCATAAATAATATATAAACTTGTGATAATATTACCAATCGACCAATCTGGCGGTATCCTTTTTAATCAGGTTTAAACCATATTAAATGAATTACCAACCGACCAATCTGGCGGTATCCTTTTTAAATCAATATTTTAAATAGTGAATATATTATTTTTAAGGGAGATTAATCTAAATAGTAACAGTAAAAGAATTACCTTTCACTCTAGCTGGGGAAGTTACCTCCTCATGGTAAATAGTAAAAACTGTAAAAAGTAAAAAGAAAAAGTAAATTACTATATTTACAAAACGTAATTAAATTATTTACAAACTAAAAACTAAAAAAAAAAAACTAAAAACTAAAAGAAACTAGAGAGATAAACTCTCTCTTTACATCAAAGAGATGAGAGAGAGTGGTGCCTCTAAAACTGAAATTTGAAGCTCTATTTATAGGCGCGAATAGGCATCGGGCGTCGCGACGCCAAGGGCTTTGGCGTCGCGACGCCGGAACAGTGACACATGTCACGCGTTGGTTTATCGGTTTCAGAGTCTTATCGGATGACGTGGCACTGTTCATGATAACTCAATAATTGTGATGACGTCATGATGATGTGGCGTGACGTCATGATGATGTGGCGGTGGTGATTGTCGGCAACTTGAGATGATGACACGTGGCATGCGCACGTTAGTAGATCTTCTGTGATGGTGACACGTGGCACGGCGCACGTTAGCAAAGTCAACTTTTCAGATTCTGACACGTGGACCAGGCGCACATTAGCAAGGACTCGGCGCACGTTAGGCGTCGCGACGTGGAAATTACCAAAATGCCTTTTTCGTCCAATTTTCACTGTTTTGGCCCAAATCACCTCCAGAATGTCCTGAAACTTTATTTATCTACAAAATAACACAAAACACATCAAAATATTCACAAAACTCAAGAAATTATACAAAATATTAGGTTAAATGATTGAGAAATAGTGATAGATTTACCACTCATCAATTTCATAGAATTAAAAGCAAGCTATAATACAATTGTTCTATTGGAAAAATACTATATCTAATCAAGTCTAAAACCTTCCATTTTTGTAATTACAAGCAATTTCAAAATATAATTAAACGATAATCAATAACAAAGACATAAGTTTACTCATTTGTCACTAAAACATACATAATGTACTTTTATATACCATGTCTTTAACACGGTCAATACTAAAGTTAAGCTCTCATTTCATTCTTCCAAATTGGTCAAAAGACCCACTTAGTTTATAAAAGTTGAAACCCATTAACTAAGTCCACATGAATCTAACCAATCATGATTCATCATTACATGGAGTTATTTAAACACATCCATAACTTGAAATTTTAAACCCCCCATTATCTGTCCTTGAAGGTTCGGCCATAATGGCTTTCATTTCCCTTAGAACAATTTCATCAACACAAGGCATAAATCAGTATTTTATCATTTAAAAATGAGACACTCAATTCTCCTATTACATGCTCATAATCTGCCAAGGACACAAAAGCAACTTGCAGTTTACATCCTAAACCAAATCTAACCTATGCCATAGCTTCATTCTAATACACAACCTATAATCAATCTTCAACCAAACAGAAAAATAAAATCAGCTTCCCAAATACAAGTCAGATTCGGCCAAAGGCATTTTAAAAGCATCTTGAAGTTCTTAATTCATAATAAGCTCATCACATGTTATAACCTTATACTAATGTTCAAATCACTACTCAATATCATTAAAACTCAAAATTATTATTTCCCCAAATTCTAGGGTTCACTGACTAATCTTTCCTAACTCTTTTCAATTCCCATCTCAATTAATTTCTTTCAATTTCAAGGTTGAACATCAGTTTTCATTTACAATACATACTGTTGGCGGTGTAAAAAGGCCCTATGACAGTTAAGCAGCACGGCAGGGGTAAAAAGAGTAATTCTCATCTTGGTCGAAATTATTAAATACCGACCCGACCACATGAGTAAGAGACCGAGCACTTGACGATAGGCGACCGACCACTTGAGACCGGGTGACAGCATTCTCAGCTCAGAAGCCCATGATGGCCGACCATGTCTAGACCGACCAGATAGCGAAGCATGCCCAGAAGATAAGACATCCTATTTCTACGGGGAAAAGGGATAAAATTATCCTACTTTCACACGGAAACTGATAAGTCAGTGTCCTGATAGGATAAATAAAGTGAAGTCAGTTTCGGATTAGGAATCCTCATAGGAAAAAAGAGATTGTTTCAACTGGGAATCCTTATGCTAGAAAGAATCTGATTTCTCTGTTATTATAAATAGGAGGGCAGAGTGTGTGTAAAAGGGCATCAGAATCATTACCATCAGACTTGTAAAAAACAAGGAGCAGAGCTGAGAAGCGTGTTTGAGTAATAAAAGTATCATCTTTTTTGTGCCCGTGGACGTAGTTCGGACAAAAATCAGCCGAACCACGTTAAAACTCTTTGTCTATTGACGTATTTATCTGTCTTTTGCTAAGTTTACCTTTGATCCCCCATAACCAAACAAATTCACTATTGATGGAGGATTGTCTCGAGAGTAATATTCTCATATTGCCCTGAGACCAAAATCAGCCGTCAACAGTTGGCGCCGTCTGTGGGGAACTCAACAAAAAGTAGTTCGCGTAGTAAGGCGATGGCAGAAGGCGGAAATCACCAATCGTCGGGGAATCCGGCTACAGATTGGATGAAGAAGATAGAAGAAAGCATAAGGAAGGACAGAGAGGATAGTCAGACCCTCATAAAAACCATGATGGACCGACTTGAGAGAATGGAAGGGGGGAACCGCGAGAAGCCTGAAACCAGAGCTAATCAAAGAAGAGGAGAGATAGCAGATGGAAAGAGGGTTGTGGATACAAGTGAGGACGATGGACCCAGGAGGAGGGGGCCTTACGGGATAAAATCCATAATTGTAGATTCACAAACAGAGGACACATGGGAAGAAGAAGAAGAGAGACGTTCGACAGATTCCTCTTATGATAGTCTCCGCTACACTAAAAGAGGAAGCAAAGAATACGACGAGACTGTTCGGGAGATCCCAAGGCGTGAGGAACACCGCACCCGTGGCAACAGACATAAAGAAGATCGCAGAGGGCGACATGGCGGCCCAAATAGCGAGGTAAAATCTTGGTTAAAGAAAGAGATGTCCAAGTGGGGGGCAAGCCTCAAAACAGATAAAGGAGGCACCCGTGATGATGGAGAGGAATCCCCCCTCACTGAAGAAATAAAATCAGCAAAATTCCCGAAAAGGTTCAACATGCCGACCATGACGCCCTACAAAGGCCATACCGATCCAAAATCTCATATTGAGAGCTTTGTACTATTGATGGAGGTCCAAGGAGTGACAGGGGACGCCGTGTGCAAGGTATTCCCCCTGACCTTGGGTGGATCCGCCATTCTATGGTATAGAAGTCTAGCCCCATGGAGCATCGGTAGCTTTGCACAACTCAGAAAGTCATTCGTACGGCACTTCAAAGGGGCATGCGCCCCTAAAAAGATAATCGGAGAGTTGAGACTCATGAAGCAGGGAGACGACGAGCCCCTAAAAATTTTTATTGAGAGGTATCACAACATGGTACTCGAAGTCGGGGGGTATGAGTCTCCCGAAGCCTTGGAAATCCTGAAGGGAGCTTTAAAAGTCGGAAGACTATGGACCCACCTAAGAATCCAAGGCACCCCAGACTATGCAACCGCCCTGGAGGTGGCCCGGAAGTTCGTTTCGTTAGAAAACGAGGAGAAAATCTCCCGGAGGGGGACGACTATCAGAGAGACGACGATGAGGGCAGATGCCCCCGACGAGCAGACAGGGAGCCCAAAAAACCACCCCCAAAGCATAAGGAATTCAAGCCGATACCTTGGAACAACCAGGAAAGAGGAGCCCCGACCCAAGTAAACCATGTCTTCAGGGAAGATGCGTACATTCCTCTGAAAAAGCCACTGGGGAAAATCGTCATGGAGATCCAAGGAAAAGACCTCTTAATAGAAGCTGACCTCAGGAGATTCCCCCATGATAAGAGAAATCAAAAAGCCTATTGCGTACATCATAATCTGAAAGGACACGCGACAGATAGATGCAAAGATTTGCGGGAACAAATGGAAGACCTGGCGAGGAATGGATATCTGAATAAATTCATTGACCATGAAGTCATGACGGCCAGGCAGAGGGCGCATGACCGACAGATAAATGTCATCGCAAGAGGGAAAACCCTGGCAGGAGATTCTAATCGGTCGAGGAAAAACTATAGCAGAGCTCGGGGGTCAGATGTGCTAGAAACAAAACAGGCCCCGGGATTACAATGTGGGCGGTCGGTACCAATAATGTTCACCGACGAGGACGCCCAAGGGGTAAGCTTCCCCCACGACGATGCATTAATTATCAAGGCAGTAATCGGCGGCTCCGAGGTAAACAGAATCCTGGTGGACCCCGGGAGTGCGGTAGACATAATCTCCAAAGAGGCCCTGGACAGCCTCGAAGTAGAGTATGCAGCGCTGACCAACGATAACACACCCTTATACGGCTTCGGGGGCTCGACGGTCATCCCGTTAGGGAGGATACAGTTAGCAGTAACAATCGGGACTCATCCCCGAACTCGGACAATCATGATAAATTTCACCGTAGTGGACTGCATGAACAGCTACCAAGTCATCGTTGGTCGGCCTTTCATGATGAAGACAAAGGCCGCAATGTCTTGCTATCACTTGAAACTGAAATTCCCCACCCGGGGAGGAATCGGGATCGTATGCGGAAGTCAGAAGGCAGCCCGCAGCTGCTTTGCAACTCTCTCACGAGAAACCCTCTGCATTGAGGAGGGTACCAAAAAACGGCAAAGGAATGAAGACGGGGGAAAAGCCAGTGGAGATCCTAGTCCTCGGCCAAACAGAATTGCCCGGCTAGCGGCGGCCGAGGAATTAGAAGGGATAGAACTGTTCGGACCGGGAAAAAACATAAAGATAGGGGGAGGCTTGGACAAAACCCTGAGGCAAAGCCTACTGGAATGTTTGAAAGAGTATACGGACATCTTCGCATGGGGACATAACGACATGCCCGGGATTGATCCAAAATTCATCAGCCACCGCCTAGCAGTAAACCCTGCGCGCAAATCAGTTAGACAAAAAAGAAGAAACTTAAATCAAGAACGGAGCAAAGCAGTGGCCACCGAGGTGGAAAAGTTATTAAAAGCCGATTTTATCAGAGAAGTAAAATACCCGTAGTGGGTATCCAATGTAGTGCTAGTGAAAAAACCAAATGGAAAATGGAGGATGTGTGTAGATTTTACCGACCTCAACAAAGCATGCCCAAAGGACAGCTTCCCTCTACCAAACATAGATCGGCTGGTAGATGCAACAGCCTGTCAAGGATTGCTAAGTTTTATGGACGCCTTCTCAGGATACAACCAGGTCAAGATGCATCCGGCAGACGAGGAGAAAACAACTTTTACACCGATCACCGATCAAGGGCTTTATTGTTATAAAGTGATGCCCTCCGGCTAAAGAATGCAGGGGCAACTTTTCAAGGTTAATAAACAGAATTTTCAAGCCACTCATCGGCACGTCAATGCTGGTATACGTCGACGACATGATAACAATGTCTGAAGAACCGAGATGTCATGTTACCGACCTGAAGAAAACTTTTGAGCTACTGAGGAAACACAATTAAAGCTCAACCCGGAAAAATGTGCTTTCGGGGTGGCCTCGGGAAAATTTTTAGGCTACATGGTAAGCTCCCGAGGCGTAGAAGCAAATCCACAGAAGATCCAAGCTGTATTAGACTTAAAATCCCCCAGGACAGTAAAAGAAGTACAAAGCCTGACCGGCAGGATGGCCGCGCTCAACCGATTCATTTCCCGAGCAACTGACAAGTGCCACCCTTTCTTCAACGTCATCAAAAAAGAAAAAAAGGAAATCGACTGGACGCCGGAATGTGTGGAGGCTTTCCTGCAGTTAAAACAATATTTAACGCAGCCCCCACTCCTAGCAAAACCGCTCCCAGGAGAAACCTTGTACTTATACTTGGCTGTCTCAAAACACGCAGTAAGTTCGGTACTAGTATAAGAGGCCGACAAGGTCCAAAAGCCAGTATATTAGTACATGAACTGATTGCCTTATCACTAGTCACTGCAGCCCGGAAACTGCGACCTTATTTCCAGGCCCATCCTATCGGAGTCTACACCGACTACCCTCTAAGACAGATCCTGCAGAAGCCAGATGTCTCCAGCCGGTTAATAAAATGGTCAGTAGAACTGAGTGAATACGACATCTCTTACCTCCCGAGAGCAGCGATAAAAGGGCAAGCCCTAGCAGACTTTGTCGCCGAATTCACCGAACCCCAGGTCATGACTGTAAATGAAGACAAATGGGAGATGTCTGTAGACGGGTCCGCCAGCTCGCAGGGCAATGGAGCAGGAATCGTGCTAAAAAATGATAAAGGAGAAAAAGTATTACTCACCATAAGATTCGCCTTCGAGGCTACGAACAATGAAGCATAGTACGAGGCAATCCTGACCGGATTAAGACTATGCACGGTGATGGGAGTCCGTGACATAGCAGTAAAAAGTGACTCGCAGTTGGCAATTCAACAGCTAAAGGGGGAGTTTCAAGCCCGAGGGCCAAACATGATGGCCTACTTAACTGAGGTAAGAAAGTTGGCGGAAAAGATGGGGAACGTACACTTCGAACAAATTAATCGAGAAAAAAACTATGAGGCGGACTCCTTGGCACGGCTCGCATCCTCAACAAAAGAAGAAAACCCCAGAGTAATCCCTATCATCTGCCTCCGGGAGAAAAGCATAGGGGAGCTCGAAGTAGAAACACTAAGCAAAGAAGACGCAACCTCATGGATGCGGCCAATTAGGAGATACCTGGAAGCAGGAGTAACGCCCGAGGACAAAAAGGAGGCCAAAAAGTTAAAGTACAAAAGCACCAAATTTTCCCTAATCGACGGGGTGCTTTACCGAAGAGGCTACTCAGTACCTCTCTTAAGATTTTTAGAGGAAGAAGAAGCGGATTACGTACTCAGAGAGATACATGCAGGCATTTGTGGAAGTCACGTCGGGGGGCAATCAATTGCTGTCAAAGCTTTAAAACAGGGATTCTACTGGCCGAATGTGCATCAGGACGGCATGAAAGTAGCCCGAAGATGGGAAGTGTGCCAGAAGAATGCCAATATTCACCACCAACCAGCAGAACAGTTAGCTACCCTGCTCAGTCCCTGGCCGTTCGCCCAATGGGGGCTAGACATCATCGGACCAATGCCGCGGGGCCGAGGACAGGCAAAATACGCCATCGTGGCCATAGACTATTTCACCAAATGGGTGGAAGCTGAACCCCTATCCACCATCACAGAGAAAAAGGCTACGGAATTTCTGAAGAAAAATATCATCTGTCGGTTCGGCATCCCTCAAGCCATCATTACCGATAATGGAAAGCAGTTCGACAGCAAAGGCTTCAGGAAACTCTGTGAAGACCTCCAGATCGCCTTAAGATTCGCCTCACCAGCCCATCCCAAGTCAAACGGGCAGGTCGAAGCCACGAACAAAATCATCAAAGCAAATCTCAAAGCTCGGCTCGGATCCAGCAAAGGCTTATGGGTCGAGGAGCTACCAGAAGTGCTATGGGCACATCGGACGACCTACAAAAATTCCACAGGAGAGACTCTGTATTCCTTAGCCTATGGATGCGAAGCCGTTATACCAACCGAAATCGAAGTGGCTAACCACAGGGTCCAGCATTATGAGAAAGAGCAGAATGAAGAGCTTATCAGAAGTCACCTCGACCTGATCGAAGAAAAAAAAGAAAGGTCGGCAATGAAGACAACAATCTACCAACAGAGAATGGCCCGCTTTTATAACAAAAAAGTGCGAACACGCACCTTCCTCCCAGGCGACTTGGTATTAAGAAGAGTCACAGTAAATACTCGAAGACCAGAAGAAGGCTCGCTAGGCGCCAAATGGGAAGGACCCTATAAAATTGCGGAAATAGTAAACCATTGGTCTACATTTTAGAACGGCTGGACGGCACGCGAATAAGGAAACCCTGGAATATCGAGATGTTGAGAAGATACTTTCAGTATACTACTTTTTTTTTCGCAGCAACCCAACAAGAGGTGGGAACTCCAACGTAAAGCTTTTTCTAAAAAAATCCCGCAGAAGATATGTAAGAAGGGCAGTATGTCCCCAAAAACCTTCTCTTTTTCAAAAGAAAAATTTGTTCATCCGCTTTCTTAAAACAAAGTTAAAAGCCATATACAAAAACGGGGGACATACTCGACGCCCACTACAAAAGACAGTTGGCACCTAGGCCCCTTCAACAATCGGCTCGGGGCTGGAGTTCATTCCGCCGAGGCCACTTCAACAATCGGCCCGGGGCTGGAGTTCATTCCGCCGAGGCCACTTCAACAATCAGCTCGGGGTCGGGTTACGTCCCACCGAGTCACGATTATTGGCCTGGGGACGGAACATTCCCCCAGAACCAAATGTCTCTCAAGCTCGGGGTCCTCAGAATATTCAGGGATATTCGATGCATAGGATCCGTGAGTAGCATAAGCACGGGGAGGGATGATACCCATGTGGCGATTGCTTGCTCCAGTGTTACCGAACATAAGGAGGAATATGCCCTTAATGTGTCGAACACTCTTTGATCCTCACTTACCCGATGTAATGGATCCATGAGATAGCATAGCACGGAGAGTGATGATGCCCCCGTGACGATTGCTAACTCCAGTGATGCCGGACCTAAGGAGGAATGTGCCCTTAGTATCCTGGACACTCCTTGATCCATTCATCATTTGGATCCAAGAGAGGCGCAGCACGGGGACCCGTTGTGCCCATGTGGCGTGTGCCTACTCCAGCGCGGTAAGGAGGAGCCCTCGCACAAATACACAGGCTCCACAGTGACCTGACGTATAGAGGATGTGCCTTTACCATTTTAAAACGCTCTCTGATCCAAATCCTGGTTCGCCGGGACACTGAATTGAAAGATTCAGAATTGTGTTTTGGAGACCTCGGGCAGGACGCTGCTTTGAGGCATCCGTGTTGTTGTTTATACTTGCGAAACGTTTTATTTTGGGACAAGCGCTAAGTCGCCCCCGCCCTTTAATTTTATTTTTCAGAGTTTTGTTTTCGTTTTCCGCTGGTCTGGTAGGGGGACGCCCGTGCCGGACTCAGTAAGGGCTTCAAAAGGTCGATTCACTTCCCTTCTGAATAAGTCCCACCTGACTAATCGGCTCAGGGCTGGATTCGTTCCGCCGAGGCCACTTGATTACTCGGTTCGGGGCTGGATTTCATTCCGCCGAGACCTCTGTGTACCACTGGCTAGGGGTCGGGTTACGTCCCACCAAGTCAACACTTTTGGACTAGGGAGGCGTCATTCCCCCAGGTCCAAATACCTCTATCAGCTCGGGGTCGGGATAAAGTCCCACCGAGTCTATCAGCCCAGACTGGGGGCGGAACATCCCCTCAGGACTAAGTATTTCTCTCAGCTCGGGGTCGGGTTAAAGTCCCACCGAGTCTATCAGCCCAGACTGGGGACGGAACATCCCCCCAGGACTAAGTATTTCTCTCAGCTCGGGGTCGGGTTAAAGTCCCACCGAGTCTATCAGCCCAGACTGGGGACAGAACATCCCCCCAGGACTAAGTATTTCTCTCAGCTCGGGGTCGGCTCACAGGCAGGCCTCGAATAGGCATGGGGAGGAAAATATTCAGAACACACTATGAAAGACAGAAGAAACACATGAAACATATATTTAATTACTTAAGTTGCAGATAGGAAAAGTTTATCACAAAAAAAAAAGAAAAATATGTCGAGTTTACACGGGGCCCCATCCGGGTTACCCCCTCGTCAGTCAGCCCGCGCAGGGGCAGATAGCTCTCCTTCAGCAGAACCGGATGGTGGATGGCTCGGCTCGGTCTCAGGATAAGGGACAACAGCCTCCACATCGGCAAACGAAGAGGCCTCGACAAGTATAGTTTCACGGGCAGGAATAACCTCAGGCCGGATCTCTTCTGGGGCAGGGGCATCAGGTCGGTCTTCTTGAGGAGCTTGGAGGACCGGGCCAATCGAAATTGGGTCGAGATCCATCACCTTCTCGGGGGAAAGGGGCAGCCACTTCTGAAACTCCTCCTCGGATATTTCCCATTTGCAAAAACGAATGGCTGCATGGATTGGCCCCATGTCTAGGTCGGGCAACACCGTTGGTATAATCTCAGCACAGTCGCCGACCCCTTCAAGACGAATTGCATCCCTCTCGGCCTCCAACTCAGCCTCTTTCCTCTTAAACTCGTCACGAAGCCTCGCCAACTCTTCATCCTTGGCCCGCACTTTAGATTGTTCACTGCACACCTCCACCTGCAAGATCCTAATCTCGGCCTGAGCAGCTTTCAAATCCTCTTTAGCAGCGTCGGCATTTTTCCTCTCCAAAGAAGCAGCGGCCCTAAGAGCTTTGTTTGTACTGATGGCCTCGGCCGCAGCTATCTCATGATTCTTTATCGTCTCCTCCGCATTAGCCAGCCTGATCTCCACTTCGGAAAGCCGATTCTGGAGCCTCTGGGCTTGGCCGCCCTCGGACAAAAGGCTCAAAAAGAGGTCCTTATTCTTGGCCGTAAGGTAGTTTGCCTACCAAGAAGAAACAAAAGAATCAGAAAATAAACTAAGTCAAGAAGACACAGCAAGAATGAGGGAAAATAAACACAACCTTAGCCATCTGAGAACATAGCTCCGCAACCACCTCCTCGGGGGAAAGGTCCTCGTATCCCAGAATCTTCTCTGGAGGTACGGCCTCGGCCAGCTCATTGAAAGCCGGCACCAGATGAGAAGTAGCTTCCCTAATATTCTTCCCGAGGTCGTCAACGCCAAGGATCACAGAACCCTTCTGCTTCTTAGAAATACCCCCCGACGACCTCCCCTTCTGCCGAGCAGGAGTCTCCTTGTTCTGAGCCCGCTCCTCCTCCAATTCCCGACTTAGTATTGGGTCCACAGCACCAAACAGACTCTTCCTTCTTCTAGAAGACCTTGGAGGATTACCAGGGCGGGCAACACCCATTAAAGGCACCCCGGAAGGCGAAGACAGACCTTGAGAGCTCGGTCGCTCCATCTCTTCAGCCTCAGAAGTTTCAGGCCGTTTCCGAGAAGTACTGGCTTCACATGGGCTAGTTTTCTTTGAGACACCGGACAACCGATCGAGGTATTTTGGTCTCTTCGACATACCTGCAAAAGCAAAAGCAAAATAAGGGTATAGGACCTTAGCATACAAAAAAAAAGAGAAGAAAAAGAAAGAAGAGACAACATCAACATGCTAAATAAACGTGGGAGTTAGCTAGAAGATCAATAAGAATCTACCTATCCGACCCGGGACCTTGGGAGGAACGGCCCGAACAAGTCCTGATTCAGCAAATGCCGTGTCATTTACCAACTCCCTCCAAGGGGCAGCATATCGCCGAGCCCAGCCTACCCGCTTCCGGACCTGGCGGTAGACATTGGGAGCATCCCTCCAACAAGCTAGGAGGAATAGGAAAAATGGGTGAGAATCCAAACATAAAAACTAAGGGGAAACTAAAGGTTAAACTCCTGACCTCTCGCTCTGAAGATGTCCGGGACCAAGATCTCCTCTTCGTACGATCTCAGGGCCCGTCCCCAATCTCCAGTGGCCCAGAACCAAAGATCTTTGAAATTCTTGTTGGAGTCAGGGAGTTTGCGAACAACGTTCGACGAGTCGGCATAGGCAGAAAGGTAGTACCAACCATGGTGAGTCTTTGGGTTGGCCTTCAACCGGTATAACCTCTTCACTTCTTCAAAAGAAGGATCGCCGAGCCCCGCCCGATGCCAAGCTACATACAACCCGGCCAAGATCCTCCAGCTGTTTAGACTCCGTTGACAGGGGGTAATCTCCATCTCGGCCAGCATCCAGGCGAAGTAGGGTTGAATCGGCAGCCGGAGCCCACACTCGAAGAAAGCTGGAAGAAGGGCCACAGAACCATCGTCGGGCTGACTGGCACGATCACATAGGAGAGGGACCTCAAGAGCAATATCTATCGGGATCTCATATCGTTGCCGAAGCAGTGCTAGATCATCCTCGGTTATCTTGGAAGGCTGATCCATGTCCAGAGCCGAGCTATCAAAATCACCGGGCTCCAGATCCTTCCGAGGAACCCTTTGATGGTACGTGTCCTGTTCGATTTCAGAAGGGGTGGGGGTGTAGTGTCAAGGTCTTCTACACTAGGTGCTCCCGAGCCCGAGGAGAACTCTTCAGCGGGGGGAGTCAAAGGTTTTTAAGGGTTTGCAGAAAGAGACCTGTCGTCAGACATCCTTGGCATCCGAAAAAATAAAAGGGGAAGGTCAGTCTACAACCGTATTTTTGAAAACGACCAAGGGTTCGCAAGCTATCCTAAAGTTCCCAGGAAAACTAAGTCTATGAAGTTCTAAGTACCCTAGCAACATCCGACAAAAAATCAGGAAATCCACAACAAAAAAACACAAGCAAAGAAAAAAAAAGGGAGAGGAAGAAAGGTCGTGCGGGAAACTTACTTGATCTCTGCCCGGAAAATGAAGAATACGTTGAGAAGCTTTGGGTAAAACAGGATCAGACGTTTCACAGCCGAAGGGAAGAAGAGTTTTTGAAATTTTGCCAAACGGATGCAAGGATATCGATTCGCCTTCTTATTACAACGTCGGAATAATTCTGACCATCGGATCATAATAGAGTCTCGGATGTGCGCCAGGTGTCGACTTCAGGAGCAATTCCAAAAAGATGAATGAACGGTTGGGATCGAAAGCATTTTGGTAATGGCAACGGACGGCTAACCTTGTTCGCTTTTGGCGGGGAACGGGCAGATGCTCGACAAGTGTCTGGTTGGGGATAAAACCCTAAAAAGTGATTTGATGGGCATTTAAAGCAGATGTGACGACTGCGCGTCTCGAGAAAGAAGTGCTCGAAAAAAGGTTTTGTTTTGACGGGAGAAAGGAATCAAAGCCGAGCACTACATTCGGGACCGAGGACATTATGGTTGCACGCCAGTAATACTACTTCTTTTATAGTTCCCGGCACCAACTCGCATACTCGTTGGAACCAAGAACTATGGGACAGATGTTGGCGGTGTAAAAAAGCCATATGACAGTTAAGCAGCACGGCAGGGGTAAAAAGGGTAATTCTCATCTTGGTCGAAATTATTAAATACCGACCCGACCACATGAGTAAGAGACCGAGCACTTGACGATAGGCGACCGACCACTTGAGACCGGGTGACAGCATTCTCAACTCAGAAGCCCATGATGGCCGACCATGTCTAGACCGACCAGATAGCGAAGCATGCCCAGAAGATAAGACATCCTATTTCTACGGGGAAAAGGGATAAAATTATCCTACTTTCACACGGAAACTGATAAGTCAGTGTCCTGATAGGATAAATAAAGTAAAGTCAGTTTCGGATTAGAAATCCTCATAGGAAAAAAGAGATTGTTTCAACTGGGAATCCTTATGCTAGAAAGAATCTGATTTCTCTGTTATTATAAATAGGATGACAGAGTGTGTGTAAAAGGGCATCAGAATCATTATCATCAGACTTGTAAAAAACAAGGAGCAGAGCTGAGAAGCGTGTTTGAGTAATAAAAGTATCATCTTTTTTGTGCCCGTGGACGTAGGTCGGACAAAAATCCGCCGAACCACGTTAAAACTCTTTGTCAATTGGTGTATTTATCTGTCTTTTGCTAAGTTTGTCTTTGGTCCCCCATAACCAAAAACAAATTCACTATTGAGGGAGGATTGTCTCGGAAGTAATATTCTTATCTTACCCTGAGACCAAAATCAGCCGTCAACACATACTTCTTTTCCATTATTTTTAATTCAAAAACGAATTTGTTATTCAAATCAAGCAAACCCATATTCACCCAACTCGAGGAAATCACGCATAGAGTACTTACTGATTGCCCTGCTCGCTGCTTCTGTCTACCATCACCACGCCGGAGACTCACCGGCGGCCAGAGAGAAAGCCAAGCCTCCCTCTCTCTCTCATTCCATTTCTCTCTCTCGCACTACCGCTGTTCAGCTCTCTCTCTCTTTCTCGTTTCTACTTCGCTTCTTTCTTCTCGGTCTAATCATCCTCTTGCTCTTCTCATCATGCTCTATTTCTCTCGATCTCTTTCTCGATTTCCCTCTCAATCTCTCTCTTCTCGGTTCAGTCTCCTTCTTTCTCCTTCCAATGCTTCTTCTACTCACGGCTTCTGCTTCAGCTCTTCTTCTTTTCTCATTTCGTGTCTCTCTTCTCTCTGATTTTCCTTTTTATTTCGTGTGTGTGTGTTATCAATTTGGTGTGTGTGCGCTGCTGCTGTGTGCGTGTGTCTATTCAAAACGTGTGTGTGATATATGCCCCCCACGTGTGTGTGAGTCTAGAGAAATCTAGGTTTTTTTTTTTTAATACACGTGTGTTATATATATATATATATAATACATGTGTGAAATTTCTAGAATAATTGCACATAAATATCTAATTTCATTTATTCTAATTTGTTAATTTTCAAAACAACCCCTCAAACTATATTTAATATAAACTTATAATTAATTTCTTGAAAAAATCTCCATTATACACTAAAATTAACCTCGCGTTCGGACGCGACCTCACGCGCGAAGATAAAATTTACGCTAATATTCTAAAATAACCTGGGATGTTACAATTATAGGTAGACAAATGATTGTTAGTAGAGAGATTAAGAGTTATAAGTTATGAACATATCCATAATTACATTTATTTATAACATTAAATTACATTTTATATTTATATTTGATCTGATTTGAATTTGTGTTTAACATTACATTAAGTGTAAGGATTTATTTAATGTAGCCGTCACATGAGAATCACTTATCTCTTAAGTATTGTTCCAATATTTAACACAAATTCAACTCATCAATCAAATTTATGTCAAATGATAAATGAATCGATCGAACGAATCTTAATTTTAGAATTCGTATTCGACCAATTCGTTTAATATGTGAATCCTAAATGAATATTTGTTTCGTCTTGACATGATTCACAACATAAATTACTGTAATTTATTTACATTAGTTTTTCTTAAACATATATGTATGAAATACACAATTAATGAATATATTACAAATTTCCATACAATATCTGTGATATTTGGCAATAATTTCTCAAATCATAATTGAAAAATAAAGACAACATATAAAAATATTAAATGAATAAATGAATCAATAAGTACAAATTTGTATTTGATTCTTTAATAAACAAATTTAATCGAACATATCTATTTATTAAACGAATAAATTTTTCTAAAATCATGTCGTATTTAATACGAATCGAATCGAATGAGTAAATAAATTTTAACTCAAATTATCATCTTTAAATTATAGTCAGACATTAGTCCGCAAACTCCACGCCCTTTAAATGTTGCTAATAATTAGGAATTGTAAAAATCCTCGTGGGAGCCCGGTATCTTAGGTACATGTAAGAGGATAATTTTTTATACTCGTTGATTGGACGGGTCGAGGACGGGTATTAGCATCGTTAAAATAAAAGTAAAATTCATGTGTGAACGGGGACCCGTATGAGGGTCTGATACGTTATAGACGGGTAAGGAGATAATTTTTATATTTGTTGATTGAACGAAACAGATAAAGATATTAAGATCCTCATACCATACTCGGCCCTCTGTAATTAGACCCGGCCAAGGTTCTGGTTCGGAACCAGAACCGAACCGGTTGGAACCGGAAGGTTCCGGTTCCAACCGATTCCAGTTTCGGAACCTAACCGGTTCGGTTAGGGTTCCTCCCCTAGCCGAACCGGTTGGAACCGTACGGTTCCGGTTGGAACCGGTTTGAATTTATACAATAATATATTTTTTTAATTTTTTAGATAAGAATTTTATTTGTAATTTAGTGTAATTATGTAATGCAATTTAACGTAATTTGTAATTTACATAATTTTATTTGTATTTATGTAATTTTATTGTAATTATTTTCAAAAAAAATAATTTAATGTAATTATTTGTAATTTAACTTTTATTTAAAAAAAAAAAAAACCGAATGAAACCGGAACTGAACAGTTCGGTTCCGGTTCCGGTTCCGGTTCCATTTTAATGTGGAACCGGCCGCCCGGTCTATCCGTAATCCCTACTAATAATAAATGAAGAAAAAACTTAGCGAACGGAGCAAGCCTACCAATATTGCTACTACGTAGTAAAGCCCAGTTTCTTGGCCCATCAAAGAAGTGCCCCATTCTTCTTACTGATATGTAAAGTAAGATTGGAAAATATGAAATACCTAAATTGATATGGATAGAGGAGACTTAAAATTTTATTAAGTTTAATAAAATAATAATTTTGGATAAAACCCATGCATTTTATTAGCATATTTACACTTAAATATGTTCTTCCTAAATTTCGTAATGATGAAAGTCTTCGTGCAATGAACAGCCCTAATTTCACAAATGTCTTACTTCAAATTAATAATGTGTAATTATTGGATGAATCTGTATAATCATTTAAAACAATAGTACCCTCAAATTAATAATTAGTGGCGCAACAGTTGCGAAATTTAATTATTGATCTTACATATGTCCTACTTATATCCTCATCATGTTAATGTGTCTGGCTTTTTGAATTATTTTTCCGATGAATAGCTGAGGTAAGTCAAACTGGGCATTTGAGTAAAATTTTTGCTGGGTTTAGCCTTTTTGAGCTTAGTCAAAGCCACGGATGCCAAATCATAATCAATAATTGTAGGTCTTAATGTTGTGGAATGAATAATAATGTTGCTCAAAGTGGAGAGCAAAGATGTCTGAGTTGACTGATTTCTCAATCATATTTTTCTCAAAATATATTTTCCTCAGCACTAATTATTAAGAGAATTCCACGAATTGCTAAATTGACAAAGCTATCCCTAGTGGAAGATAAAATAATTGTAATTTATTTACCTTTTCCCACAAAGTTTGGCTTCTCGTCAAATATTTGATGTGGACAAACGAATTGTGGGATCCGATATACCTCGAACAAATGAGTCGAATCAACATGTGATGGATATGTATTCGATTCATTTAATAAATAAATTCTAATATCGGGATTCGTATACAAATCGTTTATTAAATGAATATTCGTTCAGTCTTGACATGATATGATATAAATTATCATAATTTATTTACATTAATTCTTCGTTAACGTATATATATGAAATACTAAATTAATAAATTTACTAAAAATGACCATAATATTATTTTTCCATGGTAATTGAAAATAACTTCCTAAACCTTAATTGAAAATTTATAACATTTAACAAAGGAAAATAATAAAACGAATCTTAAACGAATAAATAAATTAATGAGTTCAAATTCATATTCAACTCGTACAATAAACGAATTAAGTAGAATTGATCAATTTATTAAGTGAATATATTTTTTCAAATTCATATATATTTTAAATTAAATTGAATCGAACCAATAAATAAATCCAGATTGTGACCGTGGAAGCATGTAAACATAATGTCCATACAATGTAGTGTTTGGTGTTGTGGTTCTCTAGGCCTGCCTGAGGCTGGCGATTGAGCCCAATATTGAATGTCATATCATTTTCATTTCATTATTCATCGCCTTTTCTTTTCATTTTTTCTGGGCAACTAAGCGAAAAGTGTGAATAAAATGTCTGTGTTAAGGTTATATAGGTCCCTAAGGGACGTGATTTTGGATTCGAATTCAGGAAGTATGTTTATTGCAAGAGTTTATGATAGTCGAGAGATTTACCTACTGTACTTGAATTCGGAAGGAATGGTTAGCGGTGGGATTTCAATAATTTCAAAAAAAAAAATTATATAGTATTTGGTGGCGCACTTAAATCTTTTTTATATGATGCATTTACTAAAACTTTGATGGGTGTGTTTATGGGAGAAGCCGAAAGAGAGCTGAACAGAAATTGACTTTTAACAAAAATGAAGCAGCAGCAGGTTGTAGAATCTCGGTGGTTTCGGTTTGTTACGAATTCAAGAATAGTAGAAATTTGCGCATCAGCGATTCAGCGTGAGCGTAAAAAGGAAAAAGAAACTGCAAAAATAGAGTTACTTTAGATATCTATCAGTGCAATTTTAATTTTTTTTTTCATTTTTTTAAATGTTTTTTCACTTGAAAAAAAAAGTTGAGTTGGAGTTATTTAGTATTTAGTCTTTCTCTTTGCTTGCACCCACTTGAATCAAATCAATTCGACACCCATCTCTTATCAATCTCTCTGTCTTCCTCCTAGCTGGAGCCATTAACCAAACAATAATTATAGGTGTATGTTCAAATAATCTATCCAAAGACACATATACTAAGTATACTATTTTGATTAATTTTTATTGATGGTGATTTCCTGACCTGAGAAAAGCCAGAGTAAGAAGAATGGTATAGATGAGATTTTCACTTCTTGAATAAGGGGTCCATGCCCAAGAGACATAGCATAGGCGTCCGGCCTAATAAGAAGGTCAAAGTTAGTTTGCACTTGATGCCCGACCCGATGTGAAAAGATGTCTCAGAAAGATAAAGGGAGTGAATGTTTCAACACCGACTCAAGGATGTGGGTCGGTCATTTCAGTTCACAGTCGATCATCTCAACTTGCTAACCCGAGGAGTTAGGTCGGGGTAATGATATTAAGTTCAAGTTTATGTGACGTAAGCCCTAAATAGAAGTATGGGTTCCCCAAGTATTGATGAGAATAGAAGCAGGCTAACAATTGATGGGACAGAGCAGAGCTGCAAGCTTATTGACTGACACACGCTGTCGCATAAGAGTGGATAGAGTACAGGCTGACGCCGTGGCATAACATGTAACAGTTACAAAAAATGACATGATTTAAATAGATTTGAATGGCTTAGAGTATATGTGTCAAGTGGCAGGTCGTAGCTGTGTCGGGAGTCAGGGCTACAATCCGTAGGGTAATTGGGGAAGAGAGCTTAAGAAATAATGGCTTAGCAACGTGGCTGACGTCACGAAGATAGCGTAACAGTGTAATTAGACTTAGTATATAAAGGGGTTGAGAGTTTATTGTAAGGGTTGGACAATTTTATTCACAAACACTTGTAACTTGTAATAGAGAGAAAATAATCCCAAGCCAGAGAAACAAAAGAGGTCGATCAGACCGATCCAGTAATAAAAACTTTCTTTTCCCATGTGTCCGTGGACGTAGGTTGGATCCATTCCACCGAACCATGTTAAATCCTTTGTTTATCTGTGTGTACTCTATCTTTTGCCAAGTTTGCAGTTGATTCTCAACAAACCAAACAAATTCACAATTGAGGGAAATTTGTTCGAGGAGTGTTCCCAAACTACCCCTGGAACAAAAAACAGCTGTCAATAGTTGGCGCCGTCTGTGGGAACCAGTACAAGAAGCATTAAACACACTAAGGCGATGGCAGAAGACGGGAACCATAGATCTTCAGAGGCTTTGACGGCAGAGTGGATGGAGAAAATGGAAGAAACCATGCGGAGTGAGAGAGAGAGTGCACGAAAGGAAACAAAGGCAACTTAAACCTTCATGAAGGCCATGATGGAGAAGTTTGAGAAGTTGGAAAAGAAGACGAGAGAAGAGGGGGGAATGGGCCCCAGCCAAAGAATGAACGAAAAACATATGTTCACAATAGCGAGGGGGAGATATTGATTGGAGACTCGAACACGATAGGAAAGAACTACTGTCGAATTAAAGGGTTAGAGGTTTTAACGACAGAAAGGGCCCCAAGGATCCAAAAGGATAGATCGGTGCCCATAATGTTCACTGAGGAAAATACTAAAGGGGTAAGCTACCCTCATGATGACACACTGATAATTAAGGCTAATATCGGCGGGACCGAGGTAGATAGGATATTGGTAGATCCCGGGAGCGCGATGGATATCATTGCCAATGAAGCTCTGGATAATTTGGGCACGGAGTACACCACTCTGACCCGGGACGCGACATTGTTGTATGGTTTTGGGGGAGCATTTGTAATCCCGCTGGGTCAGATACTGCTGGCTATTACAATTTTGACGGCACCTCACACCCGGATCGTTATGTTGGATTTTACTGTAGTAGATTTCATGAGCAACTATCATGTGATCTTAGGGAGGCAGACGACCATGTCATGTTACTATATGAAGCTGAAGTTCCTGACCCGGGAGGAAATTGGGATAGTTCATGGAAATCAGAAGACGGCCAGAAGTTGTTTTGCTACTTTTTCCAAGGAAACGCTTTATGTTGAGGAGGTAGGGGCAAAGCGGAAAGAAATAGAAGGGGATAAGGTAGAAGTTGAGTTGGCGAACATCCGACCCAATGATCCTATCCATTTATGGGCAGAGGAATAATTGGAACATATGGAGCTTTTCGGCCTTTGTAAAATGATAAAAATTGGGACAGGCTTGGAGTCAGGCCTGAGGAAGCGGTTATTGGTTTTTCTGAAGGAATATGCAGATGTCTTCGCATAGGGACATGGGGATATTCCTGGGATTGATCCCAAATTTATCAGTCACCGTTTGGCGATTGATCGGGCTTACAAGCCGATGAAGCAAAAGAGGAGGATTTTCAATCAAGAACGATATGGGGCGATTCGTGTTGAGGTTGAAAAGTTGCTAAAGACCAGGTTTATCAGGGAATTCAAGTACCTGGATTGGGTGTCCAATATGGTCCTAGTGAAGAAGGTTCGTGGGAAGTGGAGAATATGCATGGATTTCTCTGACTTGAACAAGGTTTACCCAAAGGACAGCTTCTCACTCCCTAAGGTAGATCAGTTGGTGGACTCTATGGCCTGTCATGGACTGCTCAGTTTCATGGATACATTCTCATGGTACAACCAGGTCAGAATGCATGCCGAGGACGAAGATAAAACAACCTTATTACTGAACAAGGGTTGTACTGTTATATGATGATGCATTTCAGATTCAAGAATGTCGGGGCCACGTATCAAGGTTGGTGAAAAAGGTTTTCATACCACTCATCAGCAAGACAATGTAGGTCTATGTTGATGACATGATCATGATGATGGACAAGGTAGGGGCCAAGCAGAAAGAAGAGAAGGGGATGAGGTAGAAGTTGAGTCGGTCGACCCACGACCCAAAGATCCTATCCAGTTGGGGGCAAGGGAAGAACTGGAATAGATGGAACTTTTCGGCCTTTGAAAAGTGATAAAAATTGGGGCAGGCTTGGAGTCAGGCCTGAGAAAGCGGTTGTTGGTTTTTCTGAAGGAATATGCAGATATCTTTGTATGGGGACACATGAATATGCCCGTGATTGATCCCAAATTTATCAGTCACTATTTGGCGGTTGATCGGGCTCATAAGCCGATGAAGCAAAAGAGGAGGATTTTCAATCAAGAACGATATGAGGCGATTCGTGTTGAGGCTAAAAAGTTACTAAAGGCCGGATTTATCAGGGAAGTCAAGTACCCGGAGTGGCTATCCAATATGGTCCTGGTGAAGAAGGTCAGTGGGAAGTGGAGGATGTGCGTAGATCTCTCTGACTTGAACAAGGCTTGCCTGAAAGACAGCTTCCCACTCCCGAATGTAAATCAGTTTGTGGACTCTACGGCGTGTCAGGGACTGCTCAGTTTCATAGATGCATTCTCGAGGTACAACCAGGTCAGAATGCAAGCCGAGGATGAAGAGAAGACAACCTTCATTATTAACCAAGGGCTGTACTGTTATAAGGTGATTCCTTTCAGAAGAATGTCAGTGCCACGTATAAGAGGTTGGTGAACAAGGTTTCCAAACCACTCATTGGCAAAACAATGTAGGTCTATGTCGATGACATGATCATGATGACGAAGAAGCCCGATGATCATCTGTAGGACCTCAGAGGGACATTTGAGTTGCTGAGGAAGCACAACATGAGACTGAATCTGGACAAATGTGCCTTTGGTGTATCTTCGGGAAATTTTTTAGGGTACATGGTCAGTGCCCGAGGCATTGAAGAAAACCCTCAGTAAATCAAGGCCGTATTGGATTTAAAGCCCCCGAGGACGGTCAAAGAAGTGCAAATCTTAACGGGTTGGGTGGCAGCATTAAACCGGTTCATTTTTTAGGCCACTGACAAGTGTCACACTTTCTTCTAACTGATCAAGAAGGCCAAGAAGGAAGTCAGAAGGACAACTGAATGCGAGGATGCATTCCAGCAGCTGAAGGAGTACCTAGCCCAACCCCTACTATTGGCGAAGCAGATCCCAGGTGAGACTCTCTTCCTGTAATTGATTGTTCCTGAATATGCTGTGATTTTGGTGTTGGTGCAGGAAGTGGATAAAATCCAAAAGGTCGGTGTATAACACTAGTAAGGCCTTGTTAGATGCGGAAACTCGGTACATAGCTTATGAGCTGGTGGCTTTGTACTTGGTCATAGAGGCAAGGAAGTTACGCCCTTATTTTCAAGCCCACCCCATTGGAGTATATACCGACCATCCTTTTAGGCAGATACTGCACAAGTCGAAAGTCTTTGGTCGTCTAGTGAAGTGGTCGTGGAGCTCAGAGAGTATGACATATCTTATCTGCCTAGGCTATTAATTAAGGGGCAAACACTGGCAGATTTTATTACGGAGTTCATATGGCCTTAGGTAATGGTAGTAGAGGAAACCAAGTGGGAGCTGTTTGTTGATGGGTCGATCAGTACACAATGATGTTGGGCCGAGATGATCCTCCGAAGTAGCGAAGGGGAGGAGTTGAGTTACGCTTTACTGTTCGCCTTTGAAGCTACGAATAATAAGGTAGAATACGAAGCAATTCTGGCGGGACTAAGACTTAGCATGGCACTTGGAGTTAATGATGCGATAGTGAAGAACGATTCCTAACTGGCCGTTCAGCAAGTGAATGATGAATTTCAGACAATGGATCCAAACATGATTGCCTATCAGGCCGAGGTAAAGAAGCTAGCCGAAGTGATGGGGAATGTAGTGTTCGAGCAGGTCGGACGGGAGAACAACCAGCAGGCAGATTCACTGGCTCGGTTTGCATCATCCATCAAGTCAAAAATCCATCGGACCATCCCGCTGGTATGCTTACAATCCAAAAGTGTTGGGATGCTGGACATAATGGAGGTAGAGACTGAAAGGGAGGAATCGTGGATGGATCTAATCAAGAAGTATTTAGAGACGGGGGATGTGTGACCGGCGTAAACACACACGTATAACGCAAGCGTACGTATCGTTCAAGTAGTATAAAAATATCGATCCCACAAGGACTTAATATCTAAACTATTAATTATATGAGGTCAAATGATTACTAATATCTAACAGGTTGTTTTGATTGATTTGAAATGGTGAAGATTCTAAATTTAAAAAAAAAAAAGTTAATAAAATTGTTCGAAAGTAGGTTTTAAGAAAATTCAATATTAAAAACTATCTAGGGTTGTGATTTCTTTTAATATCATTATAAAGATGAAGTGGTTATCTTAAAGTTGGGTAATATATTGATTTATTAACCTGGAACACTAAATTATGTGTAAGCCTCTGTCGATGGTCAGACACAAATACCCAGTTTAACCCAATTGAACCATATGTCTATGTCAATCAAATTATCTGGATTCATTAAGATTATGTTCCAATTAAGGCTACCCGTGCCCGACAGGTATATTCCTATCCTGTAAGGAAATCTATTAAAGGGTTATCTATCTTCAAGGAAGATCGTGGGCTATTGAGTCTGAGGTCTTAAACTTAAAATCCCTATGTCTAGTTCATTTTAAGTTTACCTAATCAATTTTATTAATGGCCAGTTAATTAAAAAGCATTAAGATTAAGACTCAATAAATAAAACTTTATATTACTCAAACTTTAATTAAGCCCTTATAAAACGGTGATATTAAAAGTCATCACAACCCCAGATAACTTATTTAGTTACAACACATAATTAGGGCTAGTAAAAACTTGAAAATAAAAGGCATAAAGTAAAAATGCGGTAAAGTAAATACTGAAAAGAAAATTACAATAAAATAAAATGCTAAGGTAAAAGGAATTACTTTTACTACTACTAATTTAGATATCTCCCATAAAATAATATATAAACTTGTGATAATATTACCAACCGACCAATCTGGCGGTATCCTGATTAAGTCAAATTAAGTCCAACCAGCCATTAAGGCGGTAATATTTGTCCATAAACCAGCCATAAAGGCGGAACCAAAATAAAATTACCAACCGACCAATCTGGCGGTATCCTTGATTAGTCAGGTTTAAACCAGATTAAATTAAATTACCAACCGACCAATATAGCGGTATCATTGATTAGTCAGGTTTTAAATAGTGAATATATTATTTTTAAGGGATATTAATCTAAATAGCAATAGTAAAAGAATTACCTTTCACCCTAGTTGGGGAAGTTACCTCCTCATGGTGAATAGTAAAAACTGTAAAAAGTAAAGAAAGTAAATTACTATTATTACAAAAAGTAATTAAAATTATTACAAAACTAAAAACTAAAAATTAAAAGAAACTTAGAGAGAGAAGAACTCCCTATTTACAACAAAGAAATAGGAGGGAATGGTGCAAAAAAATCTGAAATCTCGAGCTCAATTTATAGGCGCGGATAAGCTTCTGGCGTCGCGACGCCAAGGGCTTCAGCGTCGCGACGCTGGAACAGTGAGGCGTGGCACAATGACAGCTTGACACGTGGCGATTCAGATAAGAAGATAAGGCGACACGTGGCGAGGCGGCTAAGAGCTCAATTATTATGCTGACAGGGCGATGACGTGGCAAGGCGGCTGAGATCAATTGTCGGCACCATAAGATTGCGACACGTGTCACGGCGTGATTGGCTGATGATGACGTGGCATGTTGATTCGATTGACCTGCTGACATGGATGATGACGTGGCATGACGCGTGGCATAGTTGACTCGTTGACCGGATGACGTGGCGACACGTTGGATGACACGTGGCACACGTGGCGATGGCGACTGTCGACACCGTAGGATGATGACACGTGTTGCGGCTTATGTTAGCAGATCGGCTTTGATGGTGACATGTGGCACGGCGCATGTTAGCAAAGTCAAACTTCTCAAATTCTGACACGTTGACCCGGCGCACGTTAGCAGATTCGGCGCATGCTGGGCGTCGCGATGCTGAAGTGCTGGGCGTCGCGATGCGGGAAATTACCAAAAATGCCCTTTTCGTCCAATTTTCACTGTTTTGCCCTAAATCACCTCCAGAATGTCCTGAAACTTTATTTATCTACAAAATAACACAAAACACATCAAAATATTCACAAGACTCAAGAAACTATACAAAATATTATGTTAAATGAGTGGGAAATAGTGATAGAAATACCACTCATCAATGTGCCCGAGGAGAAGAAAGAGGCAAGGAAGTTGAAATATCGGAGTGTAAGATTTTGCTTGGTAGATGAGGTATTATACTGAAGGGGGTACACGAAGCCATACTTGAGGTTTCTGGGACCCGGGGATGCAGATTACGTGCTCAGGGAAATTCACGAGGGAATCTGTGGAAGCCATATTAGAGGTCAGTCAATTGCTCACAAGGCATTGAGGCAAGATTTTTTCTGGCCAACAATACATTAGGTGTTGGACAGTTATGACCCATAGCGTCACTATTTGTACAGATCTGGGTGTGTGTTGTACAAATTAACTATGTGACAAGGAGATTGCGCTATTATCATTTGTGATTAGATCACCTAGATGTATAAATGATAAGAGGTCCCTATGATTAGTTCCTGGATTGAGATGATATGAGACAGTATCAGTCCTCGAAGGATTAATCATTAAATATCCCTAGTCGTAGTATTATCGAGACTGGACATCGATAATGCGGAATAGACTAGTATTGCACTTGTGCGCGTTGTGGGAGCACAACGGCATAGTTCTCATATATTTAAGTATTGGATACTTATGCAAGTGTGATAGGAGGTTGTGTTTACCGATGGTGCGGAAACAGCTTCGCTCTGGATAGACCCCTCGGAATTCCATTGGTAGTATGACTATGTGTCTATGGAAGTCCGATATCAGGGTATGTGTATTTGGTCTTAACCTGAGACTTGCATCGCTAATACTTACGACAATCGGTATGCTTTAGTTTTGGTCGTCCAGGGCTTTAACCGGTTCTGTGTACGCCTCTGCTGGGTATATTGAGAATCGTAGTGTATTGGGTGTGATGTCAAGACGGAAGTATCACTCCAGTCATAGTGGAGATGATGTCACGTAAGATACGGTACTAGTGCTCTTAAGTACTGCAGTCATCAGGATATTATGACTAGGTCATGTATATCCGATAATAGAGACTAGTTACCAGACATTCGACATGTGCTTCGTACGGGGCAGACACAGTTCCAGCCCCAAGCCTAGCACGTGACAATCCGATACTGGATCGCAATACGCAATACGCAATACTACGTATACTACGCCTGACATAGATTATATATTCCAGTAAGAATATTTCTGGAGAATTGGGTAGGCACGGTGCTTTGCTAGAAGCCAACCATGTCTTGTAAATCGGTAAGCACGTGGTACGAGGTACGCACGTATTTGGATAATCCGATGACCGTATTTACTGCCAACATATCCAGGGATCTCTTGGGCTGCTTCCCAAAGATTCACCGATGACAGTTGATTCAAATTAGAATTAATCTGGGATTAATTAAGAAAGAGAAAATTAATCTGGGATTAATTGAGGTATTATTTAATCTGGGATTAAATGTGTTCGGAAGAGAGAGAACGCGATTAATTTGGAATTAATCGGTAAATAAATTTAATAGTTAAATTTGATTTTTCTATTTTATTTATTCCTATGGGCTAAAATTAATATATCGGATATATTAATATGAATTGGATTTCATTACGAAATTAAAGTCGGACTTTAATACGAACGAACGAATTAATTTAGAATTAATTCATAAACGACGTTCGTAATATATTTGTGAGGCACCGTTATTTAATTAAATTAGATTTAATTATTTAACGACGAAAGTTCGTTTAATCGGATTAAACGGATCCGAGCCGCGGCAAATGTTCGTAGAGACATTTTGAATTTTGAATTCAAAATGGTGGGGCCCACTTCACACATGTCACACATGTGAAGTGGTGGTTGGAAAGTGGTTGGCATTTATGCCAAAACCACTTACTTTCCAACTACTTGGTTTAGGTGAAACCAAATTACCCCAACTACATGGTTTTGGTGAAAAGGGTAAAAACCCTTAAACAAAACCCAAGCCCTCTCTCTTCACACTAAGAACACAACACAAAACCCTAATACACTAAGCAAATGGGCGTGAGCTTCATGTCCTTTTCTCTTTGATTTTGTTGCAAAATCAACAAAGCTAGCACTTCATGGAATCAACTAAGGTGATAGGGAAACCAACTCAAAGCTTGGAATCAACACAAAGATTGGATCTTGGAGATCACTTCTCACAACTCAAAGCTTGGAATCAACATTGAAGGTTGGATCTTGGAACCAACTCAAAGCTTGGAATCAACACAAAGGAAGCATCTTGGAGATCTTCTTCTCAAAAAATTTTAAAAGCCAAATTCGTTCATTGTAAGTATATTCCACAACTTATAATGAATTTGTGAACACCTTTTCTTGCTTATTAGATCCTTGGCATGTTCTAGGAACACTAACATTAGGAAGAGGCAATGGTCGCTCGGGAGTATGACGAATGTCAGAGGAACGCCAATATACTCCACTA
This sequence comes from Zanthoxylum bungeanum, assembly GCA_019454045.1. Classification (NCBI taxonomy): domain Eukaryota; kingdom Viridiplantae; phylum Streptophyta; class Magnoliopsida; order Sapindales; family Rutaceae; genus Zanthoxylum; species Zanthoxylum bungeanum. The sequence continues at coordinate 109,715 of SKCR01033708.1, forward strand.
GCCCTCGAGCAGTTAACCGCATTGTCAAGTCTATGATTGTTTGCCTAATGGGGGATAGATATCATTGGACCGATGCCCACGTGTCGGGGGCAAGCCAAGTTCGCCATTGTTGCAATCGACTACTTCACCAAATGGGTAGAAGCCGAGCCGTTGTCCATAATAACCGAGAAGAAAACAACATATTTTGTCAGAAAGAACATTGTGTGTCGGTTCCTGATTCCCAGGGATATCATCAGGAACAACAGGATGCAGTTTGACAGTAAGGGCTTCAAGAAACTTTGTGAGGACCTCCAGATCACCTTGAGTTTCGCCTCCCCTGCTCATCTGAAGTCCAATGGGCAAGTAGAAGCAACAAATAAAACCATCAAGAGCAACTTAAAGGAAAGGCTCGGGTCTTGTAAGGGTTTGTGGGTCGAGGAGATACCAGAGGTTATATGGGCACATCAGATGACCTATAAGAATTCCACGAGCGAAACACCTTTCTCTTTGGATTATGGGCGCAAAGCGGTTATCCCAGCATAGATCAGGATGGTGACCCACCGGGTTCGACATTTTGAGGAATGACAGAACGAAGAGCTCGTAAATCATCCTCTTGACTTGATAGAAGAGAAAAAAGGAGAGGTCGACAGTCAAGATGGCCATATATCAACAGAGGATGACACGCTTCTACAATAAGAAGGTTCAGGTATGATCATTTCTTCCTGGAGATTTAGTCCTGAGGCGAGTTACTTTAAATACGTGGAGGCCCGAGAAAGGTTCATTAGGTGCCAAATGGGAGGGGCTATATAGAGTAGTCGAGGTCATCAGATCGGATGACTAAATTTTAGAGCAGCTGGACAATACTCGACTTAAAAAATCCTGGAATGCTGAGATATTGAGAAAATACTTTCAATAATTCCCTCCTTTGAGCTGTTGAATGAAATATAAGAGATTTCATCAGAAGTCTCCATCTAGGATTGAGCTATTGAATGAAATGTAATGCCAGGAGTTGGAACTTCTGATCATAAGGAATGAATAAGGTCCTCCTAGAGAAATGATGGTTGTTGTTCGACCTGCCAATTTTCTGGCCCTCGGTAACGACAGTCATCATGGAGCAGTAGGAGAGCTGCGATGCAAGGTGTGCTCGATCAGTTTCCATAGTGGCTCCTACTTATTATGCATGTGTGGTGGCTTTCCTTGCTTGTTATTGCCCAGAGGGTGGATCCACAAGTGGGAGTAAGAGGAGAAGTTATCAGCTGCGAGGTTGATGGTCCGAAGTCTCGAAGGGAACTTCTTCCATTTTTCCACGAAGCCGAGGCACAATCGAATACACCCGAAGAGAGTGGACACTGGAGGATACAAGTCGAAAGCCCCCGATAAAACTCTAAAGCAACAGTTGCCAAGAATTGTTTGAAGATGCTAAAGAAGATAGTTTTAGTAAGTGCCTCTCTTAAAATGACCACCAAAGAGTTGTAAGAATGGAAGTAGATTCCTTGAATATGAATAAGACTTTCCCTTTTTAAATGAGAGTTTGTTCATCTATGCTTGTCTATTATTTGAATGGGAAAGACATGTTTAATATTCTTGTGAATTACTCGTAATTAGATCACATTAAGGGATACAAGGCATGTGGGAAAAATGTGTACCCCCATGACACGACATTCACTGGTGTCATTATCAAACCCCCGGGATGGATCATTTTCTGTATCATCCACTTCCGGGATCACTGCATGTCAAGGGAGTACATCAGCCCGATGTGGCATAAGATGAGCTTCTTCAAAATGAGAAATCGGAGGACAGATTGACCAGGGTTAGTCCTGATTAAAATTTACGATCCGAGAGGGCCTGGTGGAAGGGATGACCAAGCTATAGGTCAGGAGCAGAGGTGCTAAATCTAGATAGCGAACCCAACGTGGATTTTTTAGAAAGAACACCGATGCTTGCAGATGGTGGGACCTGTTGGGAGGTTGGGCAGACTTAAGCTTTCGGACTTGATCAAGATCGAACATCAGTGCGAGAAAACCACCATCTTATCATAGTTCTCGGCATCAACTTACCAACTCGTTGATACCGAGAACTAGGGGACAAATATTGATGGTGATTTCCTGACCCGAGAAAAACGAGAGTAAGAAGAAGGGTATAGAAGAGATTTCCACTTCCTGAATAAGAGGCATAATATAGGCGTCTGACCTAACAGGAAGACCAGATTTAGTTTGCACTTGATGCGTGACCTGAGGTCAAAATATGTTCAGGAGAGATAAAGAGAGTGAATGTTTTAGCACCGACCCAAAGATGTGGGTCGGTCATTTAAATTTACAGTCGATCATCTCAACTTGCTGACCCGGGGAGTTAGGTCTGGGTAATGATATTAAGTTCAAGTTTAGGTGACGCAAGCCCTAAAAGGAAGTATGGATTCCTCAATTATTTATGAGAATAGAAGTAGGCCAGAAGCTGATAGGACGGATCAGGGCTGAAAGCTTATTGACTGACACACGCTATCGCATAAGAGTGGATAGAGTACAGGCTGGCGATGTGGAATAACGTGTAACAGTTTCTGAAAATGACATGATTTAAAGAGATTTGAATGGCTTAGAGTAGATGTGTCAGGTGGCAGGTCATAGCTGTATCAGGCGTCAGGGCTATAATCCGTCGGGTAGTTGGGGAAGAGAGCCTAAGAAATAATGGCTTAGCAATGTGGATGACATCACGAAGATAACGTAACAGTATAATTAGACTTAGTATATAAAAGGGTTGAGAGTTTATTATTAGGGTTCAGTAATTTTTTTCACAAATACTTGTAACTTGTAATAGAGAGAAAAGAATCATGAGCCAGAGAAACAAAAGAGGTCGGTCGGACTGGATTCAGTAATAAAAACTTTCTTTTCCCTTGTGCTCATGGATGTAGGTTGGATCCATTCCGCCGAACCACGTTAAATCCTTTATTTATATGTGTGTATTCTATCTTTTGCCAAGTTTTCATTTGGTTCCCAACAAACCAAACAAATTCACAGTTGAGGGAAGTTCGTTCGGGGAGTGTTCCCAAACTACCATTGGAACGAAAAACAGCCGTCAACAATTTGTTTTGTCAATTTATAGGGTATGTCTTTATATTTTTTAATTGAATGTACATATATCATCGTTCTTAAACCAAAGCACTCCTCCTTAGGGATAACAGTGGGTAGGGTTTGGTTTGGGTTTGTCATTGCCAAACCCGCTCTCGCATATGTAAATAAATTACCAAACTCGCACCATACCCGCTGCGGGTTTTAATTTTCATTACCAAACTCGCACCTACATATAAAAATAAATTACCAAACCCGCATTGGTAACCATCAGATTTTTTTACGGGTTTTTAAAATATCATATAAAAAAAAAATTTCCGTGATAGAATATTCTTCATCTATAATATGAAAACTAAATCAAATAGAATATTAAACCATCTATAATTTCTTCACATGTCAGTGGAGTTTGGTTTGAAGTCAATATGAAGTCGCAAATATTAAACAGAATATTAAACCAAAAGCAATTCAAAAATTGATAAAGTTGACAAAAAAAATTAACTACATATTAACTATAGATTAAAACAATAAAAGAACAGAAGCAATTCAAAAATTTGATAAAGGTAACTACATAATATGAGTCCTTTTATATGAGTGGATTTTCTTTACCCTATAAAATATAAAATAAAAAATAAAAAATTCAGGTTTGTGAGTAGCGGATACTCGCTGCGGGTATCCGCTGGTTTTGCTTAATTACCAAACCTGTACAAAACCCGCAGCGGGTTTTGTTTTAATTTACCAAACCAGTACCAAATACGTTTAAATATTTACCAAATCCTATCCGTTGCGGGTGGATTTTTACGGGTTTGTGGATTTGTGGGCGGAATTGTCATCTCAGTCCTCCTAGACAACCCTTCATACAAAACAGTGGCGTAGCAATAAAATCAAACCAGTGGAGATTTTATACACACACATACATACATAAATACATAAGCAACCCTTCATACCAAACAATGGTGTAGAAATAAAATCAAACCAGAGGAGATAATACATACATTATAAAAATATTTATATGTAAATATCTGATTTTGTAAACGACATGATTTCATAATTTGAAAATGATACATGATAACTTCATTGCGATATATATATATATATATAACTAAATTATCATTCATCAATTGATCCCCATTATTTTGAAATCAATTAAATTATAAGCAACACATAATTACAGAGTGAAGGAACACATCCAAATTAAATGGAACAAATCTATGAATTTAACCTACTTAGGATCTAACCAAACATGCATTACTAGTATAGAATTTATTCACAAACTTATTCAAAATAAATTCATATATTTCTACAATACAACCTTATTTTTGCTGAGATTTCCTTTTAATCAATTTAATGATTAACTTTCTAAATGAGCACAATGCTCATATTTATAGATATATGATGGAACATAAGGGAAGTTACTTAACTTCCCTATAATAGTAATACTATCCCATATTGGACCACCCAGTGTCCAGTATTACTACATGATTATTCTAAGGTCGATGTCATTCTCAGTATATTTATATATCAATCTAATATGCATATGATATTACCATTAACAAGGTTGAAATGAAAATATAGTTATTTTATTAATAAATAATAAAATATAATGTACAATATATTATTCGGATTAGCGCTCCAAGCACCAACTCCACAGACTCCCACTTGCTTTGTGCAAATCCGAATGGTACCAAAGTCTCATCTCCTCCACACGATATTTTTATCGAATAACTTAGAAGGTAAAGCATTAGTAAGCTGTTGTCTTGTCCTTGAATCTTCAAGAACATTATGTCTTTTCGTTCAATGATTTCTCTCATCACACAATATTTTCTTTCCACGTGTTTAGACTTGGAATGAGCTCTCAGCTCCCTAGCCTGCGCTATGGCTCCGCTATTATCACACTATAATGGGATCTAATCCGCAATACTTGGTACAATGTAAAATTCTGTGATAGAATTTCTAATCCAAACAGCTTCTTTAGTAGCTTCTGAAGCTGCTATAAATTCCACCCAGTGGTGTAATCAGATGTTGAGCCTTGTTTTGAATATCGCCTACTAACTGCATCGCCATTAAGGGTAAATATGTATCCGGATGTAGACTTTCTATCATCCGGATCTCTCTGAAATTCAGAATCTATATAACCCCTAACTTGTAGCTCATCTTCTCCATATATGGGAAACTTATCCTTAGTACCCTTAAGATATTTCATGATATATTTCACAACTGTCCAATGATCATTACCCGGATCAGATTGATATCGACTAGTCACACTGACACTGAAACTGATGTCAAGTCTTGTACATAGTATATCATACATAATGCTTCCAATACAAGAAACATATGGCAAGTTAGACATTCTAACTCTCTCTTCCTCGGTCTGAGGTGTCATTTTCTTCAAAAGATGTATGTCATATCAAAATGGTACATTTACTGCCTTATAGTTAGTAAAACCGTACCTTTCTAATATTTTATCTATGTACGTAGATTGTGACAACCCTATAAGCTTCCTTACACTATCCTGGTAAAGCCGTATACACAGTATATATGAAGCTTCACTCATATCTTTCATAGAGAAGTTTTTGCAAATGTAGGCTCTCACACTTTGCATCAATCCTATATCATTTCCAAAGATAAGGATATCGTCTACATACAAACAAGGGATACTATCTGTTGGACAATTATGACCCATAGCATCACTATTTGTACAGAACATGGTGTTGTTGTACAAATTAACTATGTGACAAAGGAAATTGCTCTTTTATCATTTGTAATTGGATTACCGGGATATATAAATGATAAAAGCCCATATGATTAGTTCCGGATTAATAAGATATGAGACAATATTAATCCACTAAGGTTTAATCATTAAAATATCCCTAGTTGTAGTATTATCGAGATTGGACATCGATAATGCGGAATAGACTAGTATTGCACTTGTGCGCGTTGTGGGAGCATAACGGCATAGTTCTCATATATTTGGGTATTGGATACTCATGTAAGTGTAATAAGAGGTTGTGTTTACCGATGGTACGGAAATAGCTTCGCTCTTGATAGTAGTATAACTATGTGTCTATGGAAGTCCGAATCAGGGTAGGTGTATTTGGTCTTAACCTGAGACTTGCATCGCTAATACTTGCGACAATCATATACTTTGATTTTGGTCGTCCAGGGCTTTAACAGGTTCTATGTACGCCTCTTCTGGGTATATTGAGAATCGTAATGTATTGGGTGTGATGTCAAGATGGAAGTATCACTTCAGTCATATGGAGATGATGGTCACGTAGGATACGGAACTGGTTCTCTTGTATGATGCAGCTATCGGGATAATATGACAAGGTCATAGTTATCCGATTAAAGAGACTAGTTACCATAGATCCGATATGTGCTTCGTACGGGGCAGACACAATTCCAGCCCCAGGCCTAGCACGTGACATCCGATACTGGATCGCAATACGCAATACGACGTATACTACGCCTGATATAGATTATATATTCCTTTAAGAATATTTCTGGAGAATTGGGTAGGCACGGTGCTTTGCTAGAAGCCAACCATGTCTTGTAAATCGGTAAAAACGTAGTACTAGGTATGTACGTGTTCGGATAGTCCGATGACGGGATTTGCTGCCAACATATCCAGGGATCTCATGGGTCGTTTCCCGAAGATTCGCCGATGACGTATGACTCGAACATAATTAATCTGGGATTAATTATAAGAGAGAGAAAATTAATCTGGGATTGATTGCGGATATATTTTATCTGGGATAAAATATTAATTAAAAGAGATAGAACGATTAATTTGGAATTAATCGATAAAATAATTTATTCGATATATTCAACGAAATTAGATTTCGACGCGGAATTAAAATTGGATTTTAATTCGGGCGAACTAGTTAATTTAGAATTAATTCGCTAGCGATGTGAATAGTAATTTTGCTAGGCATAATTATTTAATTAAGTCGCAACGGAAAATTCCTTAATTCAGAATTAAGGAACCCGAGCCCGGAATATATTTGCGAGGCCACTCCGATTTTGAATCAAGTGCGGCCACAAATCACATCGCAAGTCACTCACATGTCACATCCACTTTTTGTGATGTGTGTCATGTCACTTTTTGGTGATGGAGGTGGTTGAGAGCAATTAATGCTCTTTTCCCTCCAAATTACTTTTGGAAAGCATATAACAAAAAGGGTTTTGACTTTGGAAAATAACTTGGTAATTGTTTTAGAAACAAATACACAACTCTTCTCCCCCTCTCCCTAACTCACGACAATGGTGCCTTTTTCTCTATTGGGCGTGAAGCCAGGCTTCACTTCTTCATGATTTCGTTGCAAAATCTCAAGTGCTAGCACACTAAAGGAGTCTTACAAGGGTTATAGGGAAACCCATTCATGAGCATGGAATCTCAAAACAAAGCTTGGAGCTTGGAGGACAACCATGGATGAGCTTGGCCGAAAACTCATGAAGAAAGTTTTGTGTTCATCGCGTCCAAAAGCCGATCAAAGTGAGTATTTCCGCAACTTTACTTTGATGTATTCACACGTTTATATGCTTAATATGATCTTGGTTTGACCTAGAAAACCCAACAATGGTATCAGAGACATTATTAAGCATGAAATTGATTTAGGGTAAAATTTGGGTAAAATTGATTTGAGCATGATTTGATAAAATTGATTGTTTGAGTATGCTTGAATGATGATAACTTGGAGTTATGCATGATCAATTTGATGAAAATTGAATTGGATTATTTTTTCGCCAAAAATTTGGCTTGGCCGAATATGAAGCCCTAGTATAGCTCATGGTGATTTTGATTTTTGGACCATTGGATGTGTTTGAAATGATGGATAAATTGATTTGTGATTTAATTGGATTGAAATCAAAATTAATTAAGAAAATTTCCCCATTGCCGAGAGCTATATAAAGCATGGAAATGAGATTATTTTTGATTCAATAATGTTGGACATATGTTGATGATGATAAGCATGATTAATTATGTAAATTGATGTTTTGGAAATGTTAATTTGAATAATTAATTATGGCTATACACTTTAATTAATTTAATTATGATAGTTGGGATATTGTGATTAAATTAAATAGGCTTAATTTGGAATTGGGCTTATAAAGTTGTATTTGGGCTTAATGGGCTTGGTTGGGCCAAGTTTGGTTTAGGTTAATTGGTTGGATCCAATTGGGCCCAAAACCATATCCATAAAGTCCAAATATAATATAATGGACCTTTAATATTTTAATTGGGCCTAATGGGCCTAAATTGATTTTTGGCAAAGGGTGATTCCTTATTGGGCTTTGGTTGCCAAAGTCGATGCCTTATAAATTAATTGAAAGCCCATTGGACTTTAATTAAATTGACATTGGATGGTAATTGGGCTTTGAGACCCGTAATGATTAGATTTAGAATCTAAGTCGCAAAGGCTCATTAATAAAGTGTAATTATTTAATTTGGAATTAAATAAAGAGTTAGTATTGAATACAAATTAAATTGGATTTAATATTATAGTTTGACATAATTCAAGAATTCGTACTTTGAGTACTTATTCTTAAAACGAGTCGGACTCGCGCAAATCAAATCATTATTTGAACATTGGATGATCATTAATTTCAGATTAATTAATTGGATTATATTGATTGATAACATGCTTTGTGTGAATACATGGATGTGATGTATGAATAATGTATATCATATGGATATTAGATGGGTGAGGGCAATTTTGGAAATTGTTGTAATAAATTTAGAATTTATTAAATTGGACCTGCGTGTCCAGCCTATTACCTCTTGACTCTTTGTATTTCTTTTCTCACTTATTCCCCTCAATATAAATGAGCTTTCTTTAGAAGTGTTATGTAATTGGGTAGAAGTAAGATTTGTGCTAGCGGGAGAGAGGAAATGGAGAGATTTGTTCTAGGAACAAGTTATTTTAAATATCCATCCGCATATCATTATTAAATTTATTTATCGCGCCTTATTATGCTTTAGAATGCATGCTTAAAGGTGAATGATGAGACCTAATCAAAGATAATTAATTGGTTGCCAATTACGCGAAAAACCCTCAACATATATTAAGCGTTTTTCCTTCCATTGAATGATTCATTCTCAAGATCCAAGATTGGCACTGGTTTGTTGGCCAAAGTCAAGACCTTTGTCCATCGCGGATGTGTTTGAATCATGAAGGCTTTGTTCCATATCGCATGTCTTGTCCAAGTTGTGATTTGTTGGCCAAAGTCAAGATCAATTCTTGTCCATCGACATCGATTACGAAGCTTTTCAAGGTCAATGGGTCCCGCTTAACTGGAATCATTAAGTTTGTTGTGCCAAAGCCAAGACTTAATTGATTCAGAGGAAAAAAGGTTAGGGAATATATTGGATATATTGGCATATATTAGATATATGTTTCGGACTTGGATGTCCACCTACTGGATCTAGGAATTGGATGAGATCCAATTGATCTTAGAGATCTACCTAGTTAAATATCATACAGCTTGTTGGCCAAAGTCAAGGTTGTGTGTTATTTAACGGGATCCTAGCCCACTAGGAAACACGAACGACCTTTATGAACTATACAAGTTAAGGTCATCACATATGATTAACAATCCTTCCGTCGTAGGCTATCCGAGTTGTGCTTATGATACATAGATATAACACCTTCAAATTTATGAGGCGCACATCGCATATTGTCGACATGTCCATGATTTTTATAACTAATCCGAACACCATGTCTGACATATGCGATCAACCCTAGGTGATCGACTTCGGCCAAATTCCTAAGAATCGGAACTTACTTATATAGATACATAAACCCCTTATGTTACACATATGGGCTGACAGATCCTAACTTGATACTCACTTAATTAATGATTGTATCGGTCCACACCCAACGAACATCTATTAATCAGACGATGAAAGGTCTCTGAGATATATGACATCAAAGTGTGGATGATCACTCACAAAATCAATGCTATCATATAGTCAGAAGATCATATATACTAATCGACTCGAGGAGATTCCTATTGACAGTGTTGTGTACTTCCAACTATTAGGAATCACGTATAAGTCATTCAGTATTCACTCCAACTAATACCCACATGTCTATACGAGCTTCCCAAGCTCATAGTACATCGGGTTAAACCATTGGAACTCAAATGCCAATATAGGAAATGTACTAATCTTATAGGTTATAGGAATTCAACTGTATTCCAAAACCAACGACTAGAAATATTTACTTTAAAAATAGTTTATAATAGTAATATTATCCCAATATCGGACCATCCAATGACCATTATTACTACATGACTATTCTAAGGTCGATTTCATTCTCAGCATATTTATATATCAATCTAATATGCATATGACATTACCATTAACAAGGTTGAAATAAAAATATAGTTATTTTATTAATAAATAATAAAATATAATGTACTATATATTATTCGGATTGGCGCTCCAAGCACCAACTCCAACACCAACATGGTGAAAGATCTTCGACACAGGTTCTATGTAGATCGGGTAGAGTATCAAGACCTCCATACATATTATTTTTAACATCTGATACGAGCCTTGATATACTCCTCTTGGAGGAAACAGATCTGACCACATATAAAGAGGCGATATTATATATCGATTCGGGGAAATGATAAGAAGCCATGATATCCGAAATGGATTCAATGCATGACAATCAAGTTTGGGACTTGGTTGAGCTTCTTGTGGGAATTAAGAATATTGGTTATAAATAGGTTTATAAAAAGAAACATGGGCCCGATGGAAATGTGGAAATCCTTAAGGCCCGATTGGTAGCGAAAGGTTATACTCAATGTCCTGTGATTGATTATGAGAAGACTTTTTCACTAGTAGCCATGCTTAAATCCATTAGGATATTATTAGCCATTACTACATATCATGATTATGATATATGACAAATGGATGTCAAAACTATGTTCCTTAATGGATTCCTCGAGGAGGATAACTATATGGAACTGCCAGAGGGTTTTACATCTGATTAGACTTCAAACTTGATTTATAAGCTCAAGAAGTCCATATATGGACTTAAACAAGCTTCCCGAAGCTGGAATCGCCATTTTGATGAGATAATTAGATTATCTGGATTCATCAAGAACGAGGAAGAACCATGTGTTTATAATAAATTTAGTGGGAGCATGATAGTATTGATTATGTTGTATGTAGACGATGTCTTTATTATTTGAAATGATATAGGAATGATACAAAGTGTAATAGACTACCTTTGCAAGAACTTATCCATGAAAGACTTGGGTTAAGCTTATTATATACTAGGTATAAGGCTCTATCATGATAGAGAAAAGAAGCTTATAGGATTGTCGTAATTCACGTACATAGATAAGATGTTAAAAATGCATGGTTTTACTAACTACAAGACAGTAAACGTACCTTTCTGATATGTCTTACATCTTTCGAAGAAAATGGCTTCTTAGATTAAAGAAGAAAGAGTTAAGATGTCTAACTTGTCATATGTTTCTTATATTGGAAGCATCATGTATTATGTACTAGACCCGATATTAGTTTCGATGTTAGTGTTACTAGCCGATATCAATCTGAACCAGGTGTCCAGTATTGGATGGCTATTAAACATATCCTAAAATATCTTACGGGTATTAAGGGTAAGTTTCCAATTTACGGAGAAGATGAGTTGCATGTCAATGGTTATACGGACTCAGATTTCCAAGGAGATCTGGATGATAGAAAAACTATATCTGGATATGTATTTACCCTTAACAGCGATACAGTTAGTTGGTGTTGTTCAAAATAAGGTTCCACAACTGATTCCACCACAAAGGTGAACTTTATAGCGGCTTTGGAAGCTACTAACGAAGCTGTTTGGATTAAAAATTTTATTACAGAACTAAACATTACGCCTAGTATAGTGGATCTGATCCTACTTTACTGTGATAGTAGTGGAGCCATTGCGCAAGCTAAAGAGTCGAGAAAGCCCTTTAAATCTAAACACGGGCATGGGAAATATCGCGTGATTAGAGAAATTATAAAATAAAAAGACATAGTGGTCTTGAAGGTTCAATGACAAGACAACATAGCAGACCCACTAACAAATGTATTACCTTAAAAGATATTTGATAGACATGTGGAGGAGATGAGGTTGAGACACCATTCGGATTGGCACTAAGCTAGTGGGAGGTTTGTTGGAGTTTGTGCTTCGAGCACCAATTCAATCCGAACAATTTATTGTGTGATATTTTATTATTAGATAATAATATAACTGTATGTTCATTTCAATACTTTATTAATGGTAACTATTATTGTGTTATTCTCTGTTGAAACATGCTGGATGAAATATATATACACATAATATATATATACCATCGACCTTAGAATAGTCATGTAATGATACTGGACATTGGGTGTGGTCTGACGTTGAGATAATATCACTATTATAAATTATTCTTAAAAAAATATATTCCTAATTGTTGGTTTTGGAACACGGTCGAATTCCTATAACCTAGAAGACTAGCACTTGTCGTATAATGGAATAAGAATTCCAATAGTCAGACCTAATGGACCATGAGTGACGCCAGCTTGTATAAACATGTGGGTATTCATTGGAGCGAATATTGAAAGACTTATTAGATGATTCCTAATAGTTGGTAGTGCACAACATCGTCACTAGGAATCTCCTCGAGTCGAGTAGCATATATAATCCTCTAACTATATGATAACATTGATGTGTGTGATCCTCCATGCTTAGATGGCATGTATGTCAAAGACCTTTCATGGTCTAACCGCTGGATGTTCGTTGAGTGTGGACTGATGCATTCATTAATCAAGTGTGGATTAAGATAAGATATGTCGGCGTGAATGTGTACTATTAAAGAGTTTAGATATCCATCATTTTGAGTCGCGATTCTGAAGACTTTGGCCAAAGTCGATCACCTAAGGTTGATCGTGTATACATCGAAAAATGGTGTTCCGATTAGTTATAAAGAATCGGGGACTTGTTGACAATATGAGATGCGTGGTTTGCATACTTGATGGGTAATCTATGTTTCCTAAACACGATTCGGATAGCCTACAACAGAGGGATTTTTTAAACATATACGACGATCTCAGCTTGCATAGTTTGGAAAGGTCGTTCGTGTTCTTCGTAATTCGGAGGTGGCTGATTTGCGTACATATGAGTATGGGTCATATGACAAACGTATTTGAACTTAGAGAGTCCTGAAATATGATGTGTACTCATTCAGCACTTGGGTAGCCAAATATATTTGATAATAAATAATATTTTATATTATAATTATCAATTAAATAATTAAATATTATTGGATAATATTAATGATTTTTTGGACCAATTTGGGATTAATTGGATTAATCATATTTATTTAATGGTTAAATAAATAATTACATAATATTTATATTATTGTTTAATTAATATCTTTTTGGTAGAGAGATATTATGTAATTATAATATATAATATTATGGTGTGCTAGCAAATTTATATTTAGTTAAGTTGCAAGCTTAATGATAATTAGATTAACACCTGATACATATATGTTGCCTTATGAGAACTTGCTGACACATTAAGGTTTATTATGCAAGACATATATAAACTAAAGTGCTAGTAAAATCTCAATATCCTTCATAAGTTATCCTAAACTAAAATTTGGTAGAGAGCTTGCAAGGCAAATACTATAATTTTTGGTGGAGAAACTTTGAGCTTCTCAACAACTCAATCAAAGAGATTTGAAGATTTGATCATTGTTCAAGCTTACTAGGTAACTTCTTAATCATCTCTTTTATGCTATATATTCTTTGATGATTTGGATGTCATGCTTGAAACATGTAGTGATGTTTTATGTGTTGGATGTATAATAGCATAGTTTGTGATTATGTTTAGGTTAAAAGGATTGTGTATAGGTGCTCAAGAGGCATAAAGACACAAATTTCACGTTTAGGTCAATGAGTGTTCTTGTTGGACATGGAATACCAATTAGGGTTTGGAATCCTAGATGATGGTTTAGAACCAAGACTATCATTCTATAATCACTTGACCACCTTTAAATGAAATAGAATTATTTTTGAGTTGCTTCTTTATGGGATTTATGATCGGTTTGTGATTTAGATTCAAAAATTATGCCATATATATTTTGAGTATATTTATGTTTGTGTAATAATATTGGAAATTATGTGAATGACATGATTTATTATTTGATTATTATTGAAATGTATAATATGTGTTTGATGTTGGTTATGATGTCAAAATTGGATTTTGAGTGTTTGGAGAAAGTTAGAAGTGTTGTGTGTTTGGAACAAAATGCGTATGCTCCATTGAAAAGGGGCGCGTCGTGACGCGCAAGCCTACTTTACATGACCTGCATTCAAAATGACTCTCTGGAATCATTTTATACATGGGAGCGTCACAACGCACTAGATTACGCAGCACGACACAGAGCTCTCAGACTTTCAGAGTCGTGATGTGCAAGCCTGCACCATGCGATAATGAGCTCTCGCACTTGAATATCGTAATGCGAGAGTAGGGCACGTCACGACGTTTAAGCGCAAGTAGCAATGCACAAGCCTTCGTGACATGATGCGCATAGAGCAGGTGCTCTCGTACTTGTGCGTCGCAACACGCGCACAAGGTACGTCGTAACATCCATGTAGTGAACCTTTTTCTCTATTTTGGAATTTCCGGACTCCGATTTGTCCCGAATATTTTTCCTACAGACTCGTAATTAAATATAGTATTTAACTTAAATGAAATATTTAACCTATGGTTACATGTTCATGAGTTTAAATTTTTAAAATTGTACATTCACCAAACCCGCCGATCTGAGACCGCTTCTTCTGCGCTGGGCACCGATCCGACCCTATGGGATCCAGATCCACCCTAATAAAATGGTATCATAGTGGGTCTTAACCACGCAACATATATTAAATGATGCTTGCATATTTGATATGTATTTGAATCTATGTTTTAATTTAATTAAGCATGAGTCATATTTGATATGTAATGCGTGGTTTTAAATTGAAATTATTTCTTTGACTTTTGCATGTTATATAATGACTTAAGTCATAAATCTCCCATGATTAGGTGATTACTTTAATGTGATATTATTAATGATGGATGAGCATCATTAGATGGTTCGTCTTGTCGAAACAGAGATGAATGAGTTCTTATTGCTTGTACCCAATACCGTCATTATTGTGAGGGCATAAGTGGTAGGAATTTAGGTCACTCCAGTAAAACATTTAATGTAGTGTAATGAGTTGAAGTAGTCGCCCAATACCGTCATTATTGTGAGGGTGTGCTAACTAAACTCATTAGTGTATTTTGATAAGTCTACACCTAGAGTAAGTCTTAATCCAATAACGTTATTATTGTGAGGATAAGAAATGGTTCAAGACCAAACTTAGGAGTCATATTTTATGTGATTGAATTAGATGTCTACCGAATGAGTTTATGAAGATCAATATCGTCATTATTGTTCGGCTGGAGTAAATATCATGGGATCCACTTCCTGCTATGAAATTTGATTGTCGAATTTCTATTTTTCGAAGAGGGAGATTACGAAATTACATAAAGTAGTGGGATGGCATGAATAGCTTTAAAATCCATAATCTTGTAGTGTTTTATATTGATATGAATATGTTCTGCTAATGTTTGTTATTACTTTGCAGATATGGCATCCGCAAATCCATTAGCTAGGCTTTTGGATACCAACGAGTTAAATGGACCTGAGAACTACTTTGAGTGGGAAATGAACATCCATATGGTCTTAGAGTCCGAAAGATTAAGCTATATGACACTCAATCCATTATCTTTTTACATCGATCCTAACTCTACACCCGATGAGCGTGATACAATTGACAAATGGAAGGATGACAACCTGAAGGTGAAGTCATACATTCTAGGATTGATGATCTCTGATATGTTATGACAGTACATAGATGTATCAGATGCTTACATGCTTATGCGAAACTCAAGGAGTTATTCCAGGTGAATCATGAGATTCAAATTTATCGGAGGTATAAGGAGCTTTTCCATGTCTCTCTCAAGGATGGAGGAGTTGTTAGCTTTCATGTTTTGAAAATAATCGAGTAGATTCGATATTTGGAAGGACAAGACATTACAATAGATGAGAGACTCGATCGAGATATGATTCTATATTCTCTTCTCGGTACTTATAGTAGTTTTGTGTTGAATTTTCACATGCATTCAATGAAAGGCACATATGAGGAGCTTCATAACATGTTACCCATGGCGGAAAAAGACTTGAGGAAAAGGAACTCAAGTTTGTATCTGCATGGTGGAGCGAGTGCGTCTTCAACTTCTGGGAAGTCAAAGAATGTGCAAATATGACACACTCACAAAATGGTTATTTACTCCCAAGTATAAGAGTGTCGAAGTAATAAAATAACTCGGTAAGTCCGGGGTCGATCCACAGAGAATAGATTTAGTAAAATAAAATAATAATTTGAGTGAAAATAAAAGATTAGATTATTTGAAATGATTGACAATTTTAAAATTGCACTGCAATAATAAATTAAAATATTGAGGCTAGGGGATCCACTTTTAATATTTCAAATTTAGAAATCTTACTTTTTATAATATATAAAATGTCATTAAATTGATGGCTTCTTTTTTCTCAATGAATGCATGCAATGTATTCTCAAAGGTTTTCCTAGGTGATGGGACATATGGTGCATAATTCTGAGAATTTTGGAAATTCTAGTGTACTTGGGGAGGTTGTTGCGATAGTTTTGCTTGGTTATCATTCCTCCAATTGAAGTTTGGATGGTTTCTCCAACCAGAATTATAGATTTGGGAGTTTAGATTTGGATTTGGTCTCTTAAAGTTGTTTATGAAACTTACTTGGTCATGGAGACATTCTTGCAGGCTGGCAAGGTTTGGAAAACTTGTGTGAAATGTTCTGATGGATCGTGACCTAAGGTTATGCAGCCAAATTTTAGCTTCATCCTTTAAAGAAAAGGGAAATAACCAGAGTCGAATTATATTCATGTTGTAATTTTGGTATGTGCAAGTATTACACACCTCTTCGAATTCCCTTAAGTGCTGATAAGGATTTTGTGATTCTAGACCATGGAATGTGGGTAAATGAAGGATGACTCCTGATTTAAAATTGAAACTTGATGTATATGGGAGGAAAACATTGCAAGATGGTGATCTTGTCCTATTGGAATTCATGAATTGTCTGAGTGTCCTAGGATGATTAAGATCGACATGCTGAGACTCATGCTCTACCTGATCAACTGGATTTTCATCTTGGCCAGGGGGTTTTCATTTCAGTTCTCGGCCATTTTGACTGAGGATGAAGGTGATGGAGACTCTCTATTTAATCTACCGCTAGATGATCGAGACCAATGTCTCATGCAATCTAAATGCAAACTATATGCTAAAATTTAAATATGTAAATTCAATTCTTAAAGAAAATTAATAAACAAGTGAAAAAATAAAATAAAAATAAATGAAAAAAAAAAGAAAAAAAGAAAATACAAATGTAGTGATTAGATTTAAAAATATCCTTCAATCAGATCTCAATTGAATTTCTCGTTCAGCTGTCTCAATTTCTCGAATTATGTTTTCACAAAAAAATTATGGAAGAATCTTTAGATGGAGATGGTTCAAGAAATTCTTTAGCAAAGTGCAAGCTCCATTTTAATTGAGTTATCTGTCTTCTGTAACCTTGAATAATCAAGTATAAGGTGCTAGGTTCAGGATTTATTTAGGATCGATCAAGACATTTTGAATCTACACAAATACAAAGAAGAAAAAAATGAGATGCAGAAAATACCAAAAAAAAATACCAAAAAAAAAAAAAAAAAAAAAGAAAAAAAAATATAATGACGTTAAATTATTCTATTTACTAAATTATATTTCCTGACAACAGCGCCAAAAACTTGACACAGTCACAAAATAGTTCTTTATTCCCAAGTATAAGAGTGTCGAAGTAATAAAATAACCTGGTAAGTCTGAGGTCGATCTACATGGAATAGATTTAGTAAAATAAAATAATAATTTGAGTGAAAATAAAAAGACTGAAATATTTGAAATGATTGATAATTTTAAAATTGGATTGTAATAATAAAATAAAATATTGGGGCTAAGGGATCAACTTTTAATATTTCAAATTTAGAAATCTTACTTTTTATAATATATAAATTGTCATTATTTCTTAGCTAATTTATTTCAGAATTAATTATACCAAAACAAATAAAATCAGCCAATAAGGCACTGATAACTTTTGTCTATAACAAGTTTAGTTAGGTACTCAATTTGTTGGATAATATGACCCATAACGTCACTATTTGTACAGATCATAGTGTTGTTGTACAAATTAACCATGTGACAAGGAAATTGCACTCTCATCATTTGTGATTAGATCACCATAGATGTATAAATGAAGAGAGGTACATATGATTAGTTCCTGGATTGAGATGATATGAGACAGTATCAATCCACGAAGGATTAATCATTAAATATCCCTAGTCGTAGTATTATCGAGACTGGACATCGATAATGCGGAATAGACTAGTATTGCACTTGTGCGCATTGTGAGGGCACAACGACATAGTTCTCATATATTTAAGTATAGGATACTTATGCAAGTGCGATAGGAGGTTGTGTTTCACCGATGGTACGGGAAACAGCTTCGCTCTGGATAGACCCCTCGGAATCCCATTGGTATTATGACGATGTGTCTATGGGAGTCCGACATCAGGGTAGGTGTATTTGGTCTTAACCTGAGACTTACACTGCTAATGCTTACGACAATCAATATGCTTTAGTTGAGGTCGTCCAGGGCTGTAACAGGTTCTGTGTACGCCAATGTTGGGTATATTGAGAATCGTAGAGTATTGGGTGTGATGTCAAGACGGAAGTATCACTCCAGTCATAGTGGAGATGATGTCACGCAGGATACGGTATTAGTACTCTTAAGTGCTGGCCAGCCATCGGGATATTATGACAAGGTCATGTATATCCGATTATAGAGACTAGTTACCAGACATCCGACATGTGCTTCGGACGGGGCAGACACTTATCCAGCCCCAGCCCTATCACGTGACTATCCGATACTGGGCCGATATACACGATACTTAGTAGACTACGCCTGATATAGATCCTTAGATATTCTTATAAGAATATGTCCGGAGAATTGGGAAGGCTTGGTGCTTTGCTAGAAGCCAACCTTATCTCGTAAATCGGTAGAACGTAGTACTTGGTACGTACGTGATTCGGATACTCCGACGACCGTATTTACTGCCGACTTATCCGGGGATCTCATGGGTCGCTTCCCGATAATGCACCGATGACGCATAACTCGCACTCATTAATAATCTGGGATTATATAGAAGAGAGAGAAAATTAATCTATGATTAATTACGGAAATATTTTATTTGGGATAAAATATCGTCTAAAGAGAGAGAATGATTAATTTAGAATTAATCGGTAAATTAATATATTCGATATATTAAACGAAATTAGATTTCGACGCGGAATTAAAATTAGATTTTAATTCGGGCGAACGAATTAATTTAGAATTAATTCGTTAGCGACGTGAATAGTGAATTCACTAGGCGTAATCATTAAATTACGACGCGACGGAAAATTCGCTAATTAGGAATTAGCGAACCCGAGCCCGAGTGTGATTACGAGCGCATTCGTATTTCGAATTCGAGTGCGGCGACGCAAGTCACATCAAGCGTCAAATCATTCGTCACATCAAGCGTCAAATCAAAAGTCACTTTGAGTGATGTGATTGATTGATGTGATTGAGTTGATTGATTGATAGACACACATCAAGTCACTTTGATAAAGTGACATTGAATAGTGATGGGTGTTGTTGGAATAGTGTTGGTGGTTGAGAGAGCCATTACCATTTACTTTATTTGATAAATTAAAATGGTAAATGCTTATTAATTTTTTTGGAAAAATATATAAAGCATTTTTGTAATTCATTTTACAAGTCAACCATTACACAACACCACCAATTCTTCTCTCTTTCTCACGCCCAAAAGGGCTGTTTTCTCTTCTCCAACACAGCTCACTGCCGTGAGCTTTAAGGGGAGCAATGAGTGTGTTTTGTTGCAAAACACAAGTGCTAGCACACTTACGAGTCTTGCGAAGGTGTTAGGGAGGTTCACCCATGAGGCGGGATCCGTTCGACGAAGCTTGGAGCTTGACGAAGGACCACTTTCACGCCCAAAACAGTGAGTTAATACACTGCAGTTCACGCCCAATGCAGTAAGGTTTTTCAAGTTTTGTTGCTTGCCGCGTCTCTCAACCGATCGATGTGAGTATTCCGCTACCTCCGTTGATGTGTTCACACATGTATTTCCTGTCTTGTTTGATCTTGGGACCTAGATATAAACCTAACAATGACATCAAGAGCTATAGGTTCAAGCATGAAAATGTAGGGCTTAAAATTTGGGTAAATTGATTTTGAGAATGATTTAGTTAAATTGTTTGATTGAGCATGTTTAAATGATGTTGAATTGAAGTTTGATTGGTTCAATTTCATGAAAATTGATTTGGAATAATTTTCCCCAAAATATTAATGTTGGCCGAATGTGATGGATATTTGGAAATCTTGGATTTTTTCATTTTAATTCATTGGATGAGTTATAATGATGTAGGATGATGTTGATTTGAGATTGAATTGGATTTAATTTTGAATTGGATAAAAATCCCCAAATACTTACCTTGGCCGAATTAATAATGCCCTTTAAAGTCTTGGATTTTTGATTTTTGAACATTAGATGTATTGGAAATCATTCGGGAAGTTAATTAGATGTCGATTATGGAATTAATTGGATTAAATTCAAATCGGACAAAAATTACTCCTTTGGCCGAGACTTAGAAGCATGTAAAATTGGTTTGATTTTTTCATTTATGTGTTGGACATGTGATAATGATAATGAACATGATTAATTGGACTAATTTCATGTTTTGGAAATATTGATTTGGGTGATTAATTATGTAATGCACTTTAGGTAATTAAATTGCGAAATTGGATTTGTGTAATTTAATGAATTAGGCCTTTAAATTGGATTTGGGCTTATTATGTTGTAATTGGGCCTATCGGGCTTGATTTTATCAAGTTGGATTTAGGCAAATGGATTGGATCCGATTGGGCCCAAAACCTTAACCATAAAGCCCAAATGCAACTTATAAACCTTTAAAGTTTAATTGGGCCTAATGGGCCTAAATTGATTTCTCGGCTTATGGGGTTACTCCTTGATTGGGCTTTGGTTGCCGAAGCCCACGCCTTAAAGAGATTAATTAAAGCCCATTAGACTTGAATTGAATTGACGTTGGACGTTAATCGGGCTTTGAGACCCGACGCGATTAAATTTGGAATTTAAGTCGAAAAGGTTTATTAAATAAAGTGTAATATTTAATTTGGAATTGAATAGTGAATTAGAATTAAATGCATATTATATTGGATTTAATTATGTAGTTTAATTTAATTCAAGAATTCGTACTTTGAGTACTTATTCGCAAAACGAGTTTGACTCGAGCAAAATCAAATCGTTGTTTGACCATTGGATGATCACATAATTATCAGATTAATTAATTTGATTAGATTGATTGATAGCATGCTTATGTGTGAATACGTGGTTGTGATGAATGAATAATGTATATCGGATGGATATTAGTCGGGTGGGGCAATTTTGGAAATTGTTGTAATAAATTCGATTTATTAAATTGGACCTGCGTGTCCAGCCTTATCACCTCTATTCTCTTTGTATTCTCTTCTCACCTATTCCCCTCAATGTAAATGAGGTTTCTTTAGAAGTGTAGTGTAACGGGTAGAAGCAATACAAGTGCTAGCTTGAGTGAGAAAGGGAGAGATTTGATCTAGGATCAATATGTTAAGTATCCATCCGCATATCATTATTATTTTATTTCATATGCGCTTTATTATGTATTTAGAATGCATGTTTAAGGGTGTATGATGATGAGACCTAAACAAAGATAATTAAATTGGTAGCCAATTTGCACGCGAAAAGCTCTCATCAAATATCATGCGTCTTTTCCTTCCATTGAGTGATTCTTACTCAAGATCCTAGATTGGCATGGGTTGTTGGCCAAAGTCAAGCCCTTGTCCGTCGAAGATGTGTTTGAATCACGAGGCTTTGTTCCATATTGGTGTCTTGTCCAAGTTGTGGTTTGTTGGCCAAATTCAAGACCACTTCTTGTCCAACGACATTGATTACGAAGCTTCCATGGTCAATGGGTCCGCGCTTGACTGGGATCATTAGGTTTGTTGTGCCAAAGCCAAGGCCTAGTTGATTCAGAGGAAAAAGGTTAGGGTATATATTAGATATATAGGCATATATAAGATATATGTTTCGGACTTGGATGTCCACCTACTGGATCTAGGAGTTGGATGAGATCCAATTGATCTTCGAGATCTACCTAGTTAATTATCATACAATTTGTTGGCCAAAGTCAAGATTGTGTGATATTTAACGGGATCCTAGCCCACTAGGAAACACGGTTTCCCGAGTACTCGACAGAGGGTTAGAGGCTCGCCGAAAAATAGTGGGAGGCAAGAATTGAATTTGCAATATTCGTTCAATTACTCGCCATACGCGCTCAAACAAATATCACTCGTCAAATATATTAAAAGTATTAGTTGGACTAATATTTATTGTTGTTTTAATAAACAGTTGGACTGTATTATAGTTGATTATATATAATTGGATTATATTAATCAATATATTTGAATTAATTAATTTCAGTTTACAGTTGATTTTATAATTGGATTATAGTAATCAATGTAATTGAGGTTAATTAATTTGGATTATATTTGATTATATAGTTGGACTATTATAATCATTATAATATATATAGTACCACTAATCGTTGATTAAATAGTTGAACTATTGTAATCAAGATAAAATTGAAAAATTGAATATTTAAAATATAATCTTGGATTAAATGTTTTAAATGATTTAATTCTAAAATTGGGAATAAATAATAGGTTACTTTATTTGATAAAATAACTTATTATACCTTAAGCCCAAAATTAAGCAAATAAGTAGAGCGTAAATCTTTGGAAGATTTATGTGATGATGACTTTAGTGCTTAATTTAACATACTTGTCAAAAATCTATGTTTAGATTTAAGAAGTATTAAAATTGCAATTTATAATTCTTGGAGAATTAATTGACTATTCTAGAGGAGATAAAGTCAAAGTTTGCAATTGGGCATGTAGCACGAGGTGCACATCGTTTCGATATTCTAAAAACCCAAGGCTTGGCCTAAGGTTCCTGAAATATTGAAAAGGATAATTGACATATCCCAAAGTGACTACCATTTGGATATGGCAGACACGAAGGAATTAAAGAAAGGGCAAGGCTCTTACTTTAAAAATGATTGTCAAAGTTATGTTCACTACTAGTATTGAAATTAGATTTTAAATACTTAGTGTGGTACATAAAAGATATGTATTGATGTTCAGAATCTGCTTTGAGCAGGATACTGACTTCAAGCTGAGATTGCTCTGCGAATCGAAAACGGGACGAAAGTCACTGTTTCGACCGTAGATACCTAAGTTTAGGAACTACCATTTGGGTGTGTACTTAAATTAGGAACTGTTATAATGTAACTAGTTTGACTAGGAACATTGTCTCTATATCAGTGTTTAATCCGTTGCGGATAAACCTTTATATTCTAGAACACTAAAGTGTTTCATTATATAAAGATGATATTAAGATAAACACATTAGATGTGAATAACAGAATTTATATTTTGAATATAATTAAAATCTTAAAACATATAAAATGACAAATAAATAGCTCAAATTGATTTGATCAAGTAGAGACTTATTTGTGGCATTGTTGTCTAGGACAGAATTAAACAAGACTCGTATATCCGCACTTTTGAAGAGTGGGTACTAGGACTGATTTGACTATTCAAATAAAGTCTACGAATCTAGTTTGTTAGGTAAAGTACCTAAAACACTGTTTACTTGGTAATAGCGTAAGTGCCACCGATCTGTTAGCCCTATTCATGGTGAAGTTAGTGGGCCCATATCTAGCTAGGCTAGATGTGAACATGAATATTTCGTGACCTTAACGGATGTGGCATCACGTTATGGTTATGTGTTTCTTTTGAAGAACACAGATAGAGTTTCGACACGAAGTAGATAAACAGATCGACTATAGTATTATGCCGTCACGGTAAGACCGTAATGGAAAATACTCAAGCAGTAAGTTTCAAATATACATGAAAGAGTACAGTATTCTTTCAGATGAGGACTCCTCCCGAGACATGTCAGTTTGACGGTGTGTCCAAACTAAAAACCAAATTTTGTTGGACATGATAAGGTTTATCACGAGTCGCTCTGAGCTATCATTTCCTTCAACAGGATATGTATTAACAGTGCAAAACTTATTTAGAATAAGGTTCCATGAAAAACTGTTTGACAGATATCATATAGGATATGAACAGGAAAGAAACATGGTTTCTCATTCCTAATAATTTGGGTATGCCAGGCATAAAGTTTGGATGATACCAAACTAAGGACCCAAATTGGATAAGTGCTAATGTAGGTTATCCTAAGGGAAACCATAAGTATAGTACTTATAAATCTCACATGAGAACAATATGATTGTTGCTCACCATGCGGTTTTCCTAAGAGGAATACCGATATGCAGTGGTCAGTGGGAGGATGGTGATACTCGATGAAAATCGGAGTAATACTGTTCAAGGCACGAAGTCCTTAATGGAACACAAACAGTTCATCAATGATGAATCTATACCGTTAATCTTCGAATACACAAAAACCGGGTGGATCGGAGAGAGTCAGAAAACAACCTAGGGTATGGGTTTCTAATCTCACCTCATGAGGATGTAAATCTTATGAAGGTATATCAACCGACTACGTTATGAGGTAGTGATACAAGGTATCGACTCCCTATTATGGCAAAGTGCCATGAGTCTGAAATGGATTCCATGTATAACAACTATGTTTGGATACTAGTTGTTGTACCGCAAGGCATTGTGCCTATTGGTACTGTAATCGTCTTCAAGGAAGACATACATGGATGTCAACATACCAACGTACAAAGCTAGGCTTGTGACGGAAAGGTATCGTTATCAACATTGTGTTAATAACGGTTCAACCTTTTACCTGTTGCCATGGTAAATCCATTTTGAAGATGCTTGTTGATACTGCATATTTCATTTATGAAATGCGTCAGTTATAGATCAAAATCGCTTTCCTGAAAAGGAAACCGTTTGGAGGATGCTTACAACATCCTGACGATTTTGTATAACCGACAAACAAGGTTTGCGGATTATTCGATCCATGTTTGGATTAAAGCAAGCATAAGGTTCTTGGAACTGTCGTTTTGAAATAATCATAATGGCTTATGATTTGACTCAAAACGAAATGATTCTTGTGTATATAAGGAGGTTAGTGGGAGAGCACTGATAATGAAATTCCCATAAAGCAATTGGTGAAAGCTTGGCTTTCATAGAAATTCTCCGTAGAATTCTGGGGAGTAACAACCTTTATTCAAGGAATAAGGATCTACTGGGATAGATTTGGAGTTGTTAACACTCTCTGGGAAATTGTACATTTAAAATCTACTTGATATGGTGTCTCATACGCTTTGAGCATATGGAGTCATAATCAGGAAAATCCAAGTGATAGTCACTGGATTGAAGTTAAGGACATCTATTAGTATCTTAGAGAACTAAAGATGCTTTCTAAAACTATGGAGAAGGAGAACTTGAAGTGACTGGGATCACTGCCGCAAGTTTCCAAACAGTTAAATACTGCGGTACTATAAAGTTTGAATAACAGGACAGTGAGCTGGAAATCTTCCGAGCAAGATACTGTTTCCGAATAAACATCAAATGCGGATTATTGCTGCGGCTGAGGCAGCAATAGAAGCCATTTGGGTCGATAATAAATCTAATTAGATTAGATATAGTTCTGTTAGCAGCTGAGCTAGGCGTCAGCACAAGGCTAAAGAATTAAAGGTCTCATCGACGATCCAGATATATACTTCTATATTCATCTGATTCGTTCGGATCATACATCGTGGCGATGTGGTGATATTATAAATCGCGTCAGACGATAATCATGGAAATCCGCTGACGAAAACCTTTTCTCAGCAATTTGAGCGAACCGTACATAGTTCGGGTGTACGACACTTGAGTGACTGGCTATGTGCCAAGTGGAGATTGTTGGATAATATGACCCATAGCGTCACTATTTGTACAGGTCATAGTGTTGTTGTACAAATTAACTATGTGACAAGGAAATTGCACTCTCATCATTTGTGATTAGATCACCATAGATGTATAAATGAAGAGAGGTCCATATGATTAGATCCTGGATTGAGATGATATGAGACAGTATCAGTCCACGAAGGATTAATCATTAAATATCACTAGTCGTAGTATTATCGAGACTGGACATCGATAATGCGGAATAGACTAGTATTGCACTTGTGCGCGTTGTGAGGGCACAACGACATAGTTCTCATATATTTAAGTATAGGATACTTATGCAAGTGCGATAGGAGGTTGTGTTTCACCGATGGTACGGGAAACAGCTTCGCTCTGGATAGACCCCTCGGAATCCCATTGGTATTATGACTATGTGTCTATGGGAGTCTGACATCAGGGTATGTGTATTTGGTCTTAACCTGAGACTTACACTGCTAATGCTTACGACAATCAATATGCTTTAGTTGAGGTCGTCCAGGGCTGTAACAGGTTCTGTGTACGCCAATGCTGGGTATATTGAGAATCGTAGAGTATTGGGTGTGATGTCAAGACGGAAGTATCACTCCAGTCATAGTGGAGATGATGTCACGCAGGATACGGTATTAGTACTCTTAAGTGCTGGCCAGCCATCGGGATATTATGACAAGGTCATGTATGTATATCCGATTATAGAGACTAGTTACCAGACATCCGACATGTGCTTCGGACGGGGCAGACACTTATCCAGCCCCAGCCCTAGCACGTGACTATCCGATACTGGGCCGATATACACGATACTTAGTAGACTACGCCTGATATAGATCCTTAGATATTCTTATAAGAATATGTCCGGAGAATTGGGAAGGCTTGGTGCTTTGCTAGAAGCCAACCTTGTCTCGTAAATCGGTAGAACGTAGTACTTGGTACGTACGTGATTCGGATACTCCGACGACCGTATTTACTGCCGACTTATCCGGGGATCTCATGGGTCGCTTCCCGATAATGCACCGATGACGCATAACTCGCACTCATTAATAATCTGGGATTATATAGAAGAGAGAGAAAATTAATCTAGGATTAATTACGGAAATATTTT
Source organism: Zanthoxylum bungeanum (assembly GCA_019454045.1). Taxonomy (NCBI): domain Eukaryota; kingdom Viridiplantae; phylum Streptophyta; class Magnoliopsida; order Sapindales; family Rutaceae; genus Zanthoxylum; species Zanthoxylum bungeanum. The sequence goes on from SKCR01033708.1 coordinate 137,089, forward strand.
ATCTGGGATAAAATATGGTCTAAAGAGAGAGAATGATTAATTTAGAATTAATCGGTAAATTAATATATTCGATATATTAAACGAAATTAGATTTCGACGCGGAATTAAAATTAGATTTTAATTCGGGCGAACGAATTAATTTAGAATTAATTCGTTAGCGACGTGAATAGTGAATTCACTAGGCGTAATCATTAAATTACGACGCGACGGAAAATTCGCTAATTAGGAATTAGCGAACCCGAGCCCGAGTGTGATTGCGAGCGCATTCGTATTTCGAATTCGAGTGCGGCGACGCAAGTCACATCAAGCGTCAAATCATTCGTCACATCAAGCGTCAAATCAAAAGTCACTTTGAGTGATGTGATTGATTGATGTGATTGAGTTGATTGATTGATAGACACACATCAAGTCACTTTGATAAAGTGACATTGAATAGTGATGGGTGTTGTTGGAATAGTGTTGGTGGTTGAGAGAGCCATTACCATTTACTTTATTTGATAAATTAAAATGGTAAATGCTTATTAATTTTTTTGGAAAAATATATAAAGCATTTTTGTAATTCATTTTACAAGTCAACCATTACACAACACCACCAATTCTTCTCTCTTTCTCACGCCCAAAAGGGCTGTTTTCTCTTCTCCAACACAGCTCACTGTCGTGAGCTTTAAGGGGAGCAATGAGTGTGTTTTGTTGCAAAACACAAGTGCTAGCACACTTACGAGACTTGCGAAGGTGTTAGGGAGGTTCACCCATGAGGCGGGATCCGTTCGACGAAGCTTGGAGCTTGACGAAGGACCACTTTCACGCCCAAAACAGTGAGTTAATACACTGCAGTTCACGCCCAATGTAGTAAGGTTTTTCAAGTTTTGTTGCTTGCCGCGTCTCTCAACCGATCGATGTGAGTATTCCGCTACCTCTGTTGATGTGTTCACACATGTATTTCATGTCTTGTTTGATCTTGGGACCTAGATATAAACCTAACACAATTATGCCAAATAAATAAAACTGGTCATATAAGCGGTAACAAAGTTTGTCAATAATTAATCAGAATTTAAATTAAATATTAATCATTTGATTACAATTCATATATTATAATATAAATAAGATTAATCTATATTCTCAAATTAAGAGCTTCACCATTTACCCCAGCAGAACGAATTAGCTATTCATGATTTAAATAAAAACATTCATAGTTTTATTATTAAAAGAAAAAAAATTACAATAAAGCTTAAAAAATAAAACACACAAGATACTCTATTTCAAGTTTTCAAGAGAATCCTAAGAAGAAAGTATGAGAAATGAGTGTTGAGCTTCATCTTATTTATAGAGGATGATCAGTGCCTTCAACAATTGCAACTTGTAATTGTTGAAGACACTTGCATGTGGATGAGGCCATCCACCGAAAGGCGGGAGGCAACCCTCCACCATAATTTTTTTTTTAATAATTATATATAACACATTATGGATTTTTCATTAATTTCGGTCTTGAAACCCTCCGAACTAGAAAATCTTGTAAACAATAAAGTTGTAGATATTTGAGTCTTCTTTCATCTGGAACTAGAATCGCCTCAATCCGATATCGGAGTAAGAACTTATAGTCAAAATACGAAAATTGCGCACGGTTGGAATTTTCGAAATTATACACTATTAGAACGTCATTTTAAGTTTTTGGCCTCCAAAATCTAAATATCACGTCCATTTTTCTAGTTATGCATCCAAAGTATTACTTCACCCACATAAGAAATAAAATTCACAATAAAAATATAAAAAATATAAATTTAATTATTATTTTATAAATATGTGAAATTAAAGGGATTAATGAAATTATAATTGTAAAATGATTAGTTTTTATTTTATTAAGTGTACAATTTTTAATGTTCATCACATCTTCAACCAGCTTATTACCAGTTCCTAATAATTTAAGCGAAAACATAAAAATATCTTATCCAAGTCAGTAATTATTTTCTTTCTTTCTAAATTATCAAATAAGTAAATTCTCTTGTACTTTTTATCATTCTTCCATACATACATAAAATAAAGTATAAATCAATTCATTATACCCAAAATATTCACAGGTCTTGTTGAAAAGAGAGTAATATTTTTGTCCTAAAATTATTTGAGAATTCACACCTTTTGATAATAGTAATTTATTTATATACAAAAATAGTTATTTTTTTAATAATACATCTTTAACTCTTGTAACGAGCTTTGGGCCAGTGGCTCCCAAACCAGTTGGCTTTAGGGCACTGAGTGTTAAGACACCCCTACGGCCTTAATCGTTCGGATCTCAGATGTTAAAAATAACAAGTGTCTGATTTCCTAAATCTTTCTTTTTAACCCTTGTAACGAGCTTTGGGTCAGTGACTCCCAGACCAGTTGGCCCTAGGACATTACGTGTTAAGACACCCATACGGACTTAATTGCTCGAGTTAGAAAGGCTACGAAATCGAACTTATTCACACACTGTAACATCCCGCCTGATGCCAAGATGCTACCGGCAGGAGACAGGAAAACCCATCTCCATAAGCCTCTAATGCTACTAAAATTTCGGCATGACCTCTGTTAAAAATCATGAAACCTGGATCAAAGTCCAGAATCTCGAGGTGACCTGAAATTAAATTCAAAAGAAACCATCTCAACTTATGCAAATAGGCCTCCGGCCTCATATCTCAACTCATGCAAATAGGCCTCCAGCGTGACAAATCTCAACTCATGTAAATAGGCCTCCGGCCTAATAAATCTCAACTCATATGTAAATAGGCCTCTGGCCTGCCACTAGACAGATAACTACAAACAACTATATGGTCAGTATGATTTAAAATTATACATGATACAAAAAAATAAAACTAAGACTATGTGAGCTCATTACACATTTCGGAACTATATAACGACTCAAGACCGACTTGACTGCACCGGGGTGATCCGTTATCTTCTAGACGTCTCTAGTAATCTACTAAATCTTTAAGTCCAATGTGAACCTGTAAAACTAGCAAACTGTTGAGGTGTGAGCTATAAAGCTCAGTAAGTATCTTGAGTCTTATGTAAATATATCAAGTAACAATAAGAACTTAAATAGAAATCAGATATATGTAAATATACACAAACTTACAAATCTCATCTTTATCCGATGACCGCTTACATATATTATACCTTGATAACTCACTCACTGCATTGAATGCAACATTGTAGTAAACCTATATTCTCGATTCCAAACTAAACTACACATCTATAGAATCTGGCATCTCTCATACACAAAACTGGAAGTCCTCAACCACATACATATATACTTTTTTTTTCCACATTGTAGATATACTTTACATATTAGCAACATCAAATTTCTCGTAATCGAAATTAACTTATTATCTACCAAATCACCCAAACTTGCTGCTAAGGCCATCCCAAACCCATGATGGTTGAGTCAACTTAAACTATGGTTGGTTACTTCATATGGGTTACGTGAGCTAAAAACGCAAGCATTATCTAACTGCGAGCTGTAGAACATTTACTGAAACACTGAGCTGAAACCTCAGACCTCTATACAATATAAGATACCGACACTGGATTCAATCCATTAGAATCTTCACAAACTACATTTTGAGTGTAGTAAACACTCAACACTCAGCCCTTCCATTAATATCATGAATCAACCATGCATCTCAACATACAATTTATACATAGTACATATTTATATCATACCACCATCTTACTCATCGAATCTGAACTAGACATAACTAAACTTTCATGTCAAAGAGAAATAGCTCCACCAAAGAAGAAAACCAATTGTACAGGGTCCAACTTCTGAAATCACACTATAATAGAATAACAACTGCATCTAGCCTCATAGGGCAAGCTATATGAAAAAGCTAGAACTTTTATATCTGAGAATCGTAAAAATTTAATAGAAAATCTGAAAACTATATAGGTTTCTATTTTGGTACTCTGTTGGAAATCAATTATTTTATAAAAATAAACAGTTATGCAAAAGGATTATCATGAAAATCTTCATAGTTGGAAATCACATAAAACCTTCTAAAAATTCTTTTATCTGAACAATTTAAAAGGAACTGTAATAACTTGGTGATTATAGGCGTTACGTATCATCGTCCCCCCATCGTCCCCCTCAATACCTGTCTGAAATCCTGTGTAAAATCTTATGATTAGGGGAGTTACGTATCGCTGTCCCCCTAAACATCTAACTAGTGTCATGGGGCGTTACGTATCGCCGTCTCCTACGCACTGAGGCTGAGATATAGGGGCATTATGTATCGTTGTCCCCTAGTCCCGAATCTGGATCTGAACTTGAGTCTAGGGGCGTTCGTATCATCATCCCCTAGCCCCGAATATGTATTTGAATCTTTTGTAAAAATTGATGTTTAAGGGTGTAACGTATCACCATCCCCCTAAACACCTAACTAATACCATGGGGCGTTACGTATCGCCGTCCCCCACAACACTAAAGCTGGGATCTAGGGGCATTACGTATCACCGTCCCACTAGTCCCAAATCTGTATCTGTCCATATCACTGAAACTATGATATAGGGGCGTTACGTATCGCCGTCCCCCTGGTCCTGGATCTGTATCTGTCCATGTGCATTGTGTCTCTCTTTGAATATGCAAAGCACATATGCATTACCATAGCAACCAAATGAACATGTAATTCATGCGATGCAATGCGATATGATGTGATGCAATGTCATGATCCATATACATATCAATACAGTCAACCATAATCATTCACAAGCTGGTGACATCTCAGTCGTCCTATACATACAAAGTGGGCTCGTGCCCTATTTCAACAAACACATCCATATGAAAAGTGCTCACATGTGTCATCAAACATATTAACACATTTCATACAACTGGACCCACACTTAGATCAAAACTATTTCAGCCCAAAAACCAAGTTGTAGTCTGGAAAACTTCATTAAAACTCTTTTACATCTCGAGTATTGAAACATGTTTTACTTGAAGATGTGCTTATATTTGAAAATGAAACAACAGATTATACTAAAGTTTTCAAGCTGAAACTAGCTTATTAAAACTTAAACATAACAATATATCAAACAGAATCAATGAAACATAATGCCATCACCAAATAATTATTAGACGCATCACTAGGAAATATATCTCCGGTGTGGAGTTTCACAGCATAAGTTATTGGCTATACTCCTTAAAAATCTAATCACATAAACATCATGTATGTTTATTTCTAATCCTCTTTACCGGAATATGCGTCACTGTGACATCAAAAGATACACACTAAAACTGGTACATCTATAACTGGAAGTCAAGTGTCGATTTCATATTTGTTCCTCTTATAGCTTGCTATCTAGAAATCTGGCACTATGCATACCTTTATATATTCTGTTTCTATACGTGCTCTTTACGAATCTCACTGTATGTACCTATCGAAACTCTCATTTCATGCTTTCTAAAATTCCATAATCACTATTACTTATTTTTATGAGCCTTTAATCTATACACATATCTAAACACATAATCAGCCATCGTACCTTGTCTACCTACGATAATTTCACAGTGAGGTACTAACCTTGGGTCCATGCTATCCTTTCTATTTCCCCATTTGTAACATAAAATACTGACGGTTAAGGTCGTTAATAATGGAAAACATACTGAAAGTATAAACTCCCCAACTTTATGGGAAAACCCAAATAAATTCGTTTTCAGTGATTTTATTTTCATTATAATTAAGTTATATCCTTAATTACGTTCGTCAAAGCACAAATGCTTGTGAAACCTGATTTTATCGAAAACTCACTTTACTTATCGGATCGATCAAATTCGCTCCGATTTCTCTCGGATTCTCCAAATGCATACATTCAATATACTAATACTTAAAAAATTCAATTCATATCATTATGCTACTCTACGAAGCTACTGGAAACATACAAACATTTAACGAAAAACTTGAAATTAACGGATTTTTACTGAGAGGGCTTACCAAGATTCTGAGGGAATAAACGAACTCTAAATGATCCCACGAATGCGCTGGAATCGACAAATTTTTGATCATAGATACTTGTTCATTCGATTTTACTGTTCATCACAGCTTCTTCTTCTCATTTTGTATGCAACCATATACGGAACGGAAAATTCATCACCGCCAACTTGTACTACTCTTCGAGAGCTTCGATTTGGCGGATGACTCGGGTCGTGAAACGAAATGAGGAGTCGGGATCAAAATACCTATGTACACGCGTTTCTCTCTCTCCAGCGGCTGTTTTCGGTGACCTGGGGGCTGCCGCCGGCCACCATAAGGTGGAGAGGTGGCCGGTGCACCCCTCTGGCCGGTCACGCCGGCATGACCAGCGAAACAGACGATGATTTTTAGGGGTGGGGGCGTCGAATTAGGGGATTTGGAAAGTTATGCAATTTTTACAATAATCAGAAACTATGGGGTATTTATAAGAAAGTTTCTGAAAATTACATTTTGACCCTCGAGAATTGCAATTAGGTCACTATCATGGGTATTTCTCCTAAATTCGTATTTTTAAAGCCCTTCTGATGTAAATTTCAAAAGGTGTTCAACAGGAAAGTCATTCGTCTCGTAAAAATGAGTCTGATGGTTTAAGAATCAACTCAAACGGAATTCATTTGTTATCTTTATAGCCGAAATAAGAAAAGTTTACGCGTATAACGATAAAATCAAAAATCGCGTAACCGGTTCTCAGAAACACGCGTTTTCCAATGCGATGAAACATCACTTAAAAATATTCCCACCTATTTTCCAATACATAAAGTCTTATTTCCGAATGTCTTCCAATTTCAAATTCTAAACCTAAATTTGGAAAACTTCCAGAACCATTCTGAAAGATTTGGGATATTACACACACTCTTTTTTTAAATAATAAAAAAAATTAAACTTTACCGTTTCACGCGAATAATCACTACTTATTGAGTCAAGATGCTTGTTTACTAAGTAAAAGCTTGATTATTATTAATATCATTTTTTGAAAATTAATTCAAACTCTATCGTTTTACGCGAACAATCTCTGCTTGTTGAGGTAAGATATTCGGTTAATAAGTAAAAGTATGGTTAGTTTTTTTTGAAAAAAAACACAAATTCCACTGCCTTTTGATACTACCTCTAATAAACTATAGAACTGGAGATTATAAAATTTCCACTTACAACCCACGATCATATGTTACCGTGTATGTTGATAATACCTGTCAAATGAACACATGAAGATCAAATTTAATCAATATTATGGAGAAGTCACATAATTTAGATGATTTAAAAAGAAAGAAACAAAAATAACTTGTTACGAATTACATTAAAATGCGTCTCAGGAGCGAACACTTCTTACACTGCCATCTCTGAACAACAATTTCACTTGGTTAGTTAAAAATTTGTTGTTGGTTTCTGTGTATTTTTTTGAATAAAATCACAAAATAAAATCAACAAAAAATAAATTTTTTAAACACAAAATAACAATAAAACAAAAACAACAATTTTTTTTAAAACAACAACACAAAAATAAAAATATTTTTTTTACAAAAAATGAAAACTATCTAGTCAACTATCATTTCCCCCAAACCAAATTGTGACATTGTCCCCAATTTCTGAATAAGAAAAAAGTAGAGTTTAGAAGACTTCACCTGGTTAGTGTGGAAATGACAATTGACTCAACAACATTACTATTTAACCCAAAAAAAATTACAGATTAAGATTCAAGTCCACGATACGCTTCTTGCCACAATCGTTATTTGACCAGTCCAACTTGGAAAGAATTGGGTCGATTTTTGGTTCATCAACTAACAGTTAGTCGATCAATTCAGCAGTTTTTCCTACAGTAAGAACAATATTTTTTGCCGGTTTTGAAATAAACCCGAGTCTTTTATCATCCTTAAGAAATATTAAAATCGAAAAAATGATCTACATTAAGAATCTAATGGGTTTTTGGTGAATGTTCAAATTTGCTCATGACACAACTATGAATATTTTTTCCAATGTGCTCAACCCACCTGGTAAAGCAATAAAACTGTCAGCATGATTAATCATTTCAGTGAGTCTTTCAGACATACCTGAGACAATGTATTATTCTCCATTTGATTTTCCAATGAGATTTATGTCTACCAAAGCTTTTGGGATGATTCTTAAAACTTGATGCATCCTTCTTGCACGGCCTTTGAAACACATCTCATCAATCCAAGATTGCCACCGTCATATATTATGTGCATGTTTCTATCCGCTATGACTCTACCCAATTCTTTTGCCGCCTCAATAAATTCTGGTTTAGTATCAAAGCTAGATCCAAAAATACACATATATTAGTGACTCATTGTCTTGAAGTTTTCTTCATTTTTTTACTCTCTCACTTATTTGGGTATCGAAAAGAGAAATGACGAGCTGTATTTATGGATCCTAAAAAAGGGTGAGTAATGAAAGCACAAGTACTTGAAAATGACAATTGTCAGATGAACATTAAAATAGATCGTGAAAGTCAAAAAGTTTTAGATATTGTCTATAAAATTAAAGTAAAGGAAATCAAAACAATAAATTAAAGTAAATCAAAACAGTAATATAAAGTAAAGGAAATCAAAGCAATAAATTGAAACAATATGTACTAGAAGTTGTGATTTTGACTCATATTTTCCTTTGATTTTACATCCAGTAACGGCTTGAAAGCCCTCTATGGGTAGGGGATATGCTTCTCATCCAATTTTCTTACAAATTATCAAACAGTGTCTTTTAAAGTCAGATTCCCGAGACTGTATTGTTGTCTTTCTTTTTGAAATTGTGTATGCAAATTATGAATCACTGATGAACATGTCCATTGGGATGAGTCTCAAGAGTCAGTGATATATCATCTAAAGACTCCTTACTCAAGCCATCTCTAATGAATTGAATTTTATCTTCGCGATTGTCAGATAAGGGTGGCAATGTGCCGGGCCGGGCCCGGGCCCGGGCTTTGATAAGCCCAGCCTGAGCCCGGTAGTTATTTTTTTTGCCCGGGCTCAGGAAAGGCCCGTCCCGAGCGTCTGTCGGACCGAGCCGGGCTTTATCCGACCCGATTTTTTATTAATAAAAAATTATATAAGGGTAGCAATGTGTCGGGCCAGGCCCGGGCTTTGATAAGCCCGGCCTGAGCCCGGTAGTTAATTTTTTTGCCCGGGCTCAGGAAAAGCCCGGCCCGAGCGTCTGTCAGACCAAGCCGGGCTTTATCTTGCCCGATTTTTTATTAATAAAAAATTATATAAAATTTTAATTTATTATATAAATATAAATATATAAATATTTTTTTAAGCCGGGCTTAATGTGGTGAGCCCGGCTCGGGCCCGAGTCTGGCCTCTATTTCTAAGGCCCGACCCAGGTTTTTTTACCCCGGACCGGGCTTTTCTGCCATCCTTATTGTCAGACACCATTCTTAAAGAACAACAATGAGTATTGAACGTCCAGCGTGCACATTTATCACAAATACCTAATTATTTAGCTATTCGTTTATCAGCATATGTGTTTTTCCCTAAACCAGACATGTAAGAAATGAATGAGTCAGATGACTCACCTGTAAAGCGAACCCTTACTTCAATTACCCAACGAATATCATTTGGAATACCATTGATCATAAGAAGCCTCATTATTTCGGTGCGTGCTTTCTAAATTTTCTTTGGGGGAGAGAAGGGAAATAATTGTGGAGTTTTGCGAGAGTTTCTTCCATGTCTTGATTGTAAGGTATCAGTAATTTTAAAAAACTGAAAGAACCGACTTAGAGCCACAGAGTACCATTATCCGCTGTATAATCGGGGTTCAAGACTCTGACAAAAAGAAAAACAAATGCTACAAAACGCAAGAAAAAATGAAAATTAGACAAATACAAAAGAAAAGAAAATCAAAAAACGGCTTATAATACATCAAGCACAGTACACTGGATTTGAAAGGAAATAAGATTCTTGAAAATTTGAACACTCCAAAAATAGTTTCAGACATTGTCCATTCACTTTAAATACATCACCAACCCTATGATTCTCAATGTCAATAGCTCCATATGGATAAACATGTTTAACAATAAATGGGCCACTCCATTTGGACTTCAATTTTCCAGGAAATAAATGAACACGAGAATTATAAAGTAAAATTTTTGGACCAATTTCAAATATTTTTCGTGAAATTCGACTATCATGAAAGACCTTAGTTTTTACTTTAAGAATTTTTTCATTCTGATATAAATCATTCTTTAACTATTAAAGTTCAATTAATTGCAGTTTATGTTCATGACTGACATTTTCAAGGTTTGAGTTGAATGCTTTAATAGCCCAATATACCTTATGCTCAAATTCTACAGGTAAATGACAAGGTTTTCCATAAACTAGACGATAAGGAAACATTCCCAAAGATGTTTTGAAAGCTGTTCGATATATCCAAAGTGCATCAGTTAGTCGAAGAGACCAATCTTTACGATTTGGGTTAAACGTTTTTTTCAAAATTTATTTGATTTCCCTATTTGCTAGTTCAACTTGACCATTTGTCTGAAGCTGATATGAGGTGGAAAATTTATATGTAATTCCATACTTTTTCTTTAAAGACTCAAAAGGCTTGTTACAAAAGTGTTTACCTCCATCACTTATAATGACCCGAGGGATTCCAAATGACTTAAAATATTTTATTTAAAAATTTAATCACAGTTTTGTGATCATTGTTTCAACAAGGAACCGACTCAACCCATTTTGAGACGTAATCCACTGCAACTAAAATATATAAAAATCTAAATGACAGTGGAAATGGACCCATGAAATCTACTCCCCAACAATCAAAGATTTCGATGACAAGAATGGGATTTAAAGGCATCAAGTTTCTTTTAGAAATGGATCCCAACTTTTGACAATTTTCATAAGTTTTGCAGAAAACATGTGTATCTTTAAATAAGGTGGGCCAATAAAATTTACATCTCAAGATTTTTATAATGGTTTTTTAGATGAGAAGTGACCTCATCTGGCTTCTGAATGACAATATTGAATAACATTATTTATCTTGTTATCCTGTATGCATCATCGGAAACTTTAATCAGGACAATACATGAACAAATATGGATCGTCCCAGTAGAATCTTTTGACTTCGGTCAAAAATTTCTTCTATCTTGATGGCTCTAGTCTGAAGGTATTTTTCCTGTGGCAAGAAAATTTACAATATTAGCATACCAAAACATTGTATTTAAAGAAAATAAAAAATCATCATGAAAAGAGTCATTAATAGGAGTTGTGTCAATTGATGACTCATTTGTGAGTCTCAATAAATGATCAACTAAATTATTTGCTCATTTCTTGTCCTTGATTATGAGATTGAATTCTTGAAGTAACAAAATCCATCGTAGTAATCTTGGCTTTGCATCATGTTTAGACATCAAATACATAACAACAGCATGGTCAGAATAAACAAAGGTTGATGAACCAATTAAATATGATCGAAATTTATCCAATGAAAATATTATAACAAGTAGTTATTTTTCTGTGCTAGTGTAATACATTTGTGTATTGTTTAAAGTTCTACTTGCGTAATAAATTTCATACGGCTTACCTTCATTTCTTTGTCCTAATATTATGCCAACTGCATAATCACTGGCATCATACATTAGCTCAAAAGGCAAAGACTAATCAGGGGATTGAATGATATGAGCAGAAGTTAAAAGACTTATAATCTTTTCAAATTATTTTTGACATTCTTCTGTCCATTCAAATATTGCATCTTTTAATAGGAGGTTTCACAAAGGTCTGGATTTGGTATTAAAGTTCTTAATGAACCTCCTATAAAATCCTGCATGTCCTAAAAATAAATGGATTTCTCTAACTGTTTTTTGTGGTGGCAATTTAGAGATTACCTATATTTTTGCAATTTCAACCTCAATACCTTTAGATGACACAACATGACCCAAAATAATTCTTGAATTAGTCATGGAATGATATTTTTCCCAGTTTAACACAAGTCATTTTTCTTCACATCTTTTCAAAATATTTTCCAAATTATTCAAGCAATTATCAAATGAGTCCCCAAAAATAATTATATCATCCATAAAGACCTCTAAACAATGTCCAACCATGTCACTAAATATGCTTAACATGCATCGTTGGAATGTTGCTGGTGCATTACAAAGTTCAAAAAATATTTTCCTAAATGCAAATGTTCCAAAGGGACATGTGAATGTGGTCTTTTCCTGGTCTTTTAAAGTAATAAGAATTTGATAATAACCTAAGTAACCATCAAGAAAGCAATAGTAGGGATGTCATGCTACTCTTTCTAAAATTTGGTCAAGAAATAGTAAAAGAAAATGATCTTTTTCAGTGGTATCATTTAGTTTTCTATAATCAATGCACATTCGCCAACTAGATGGGATTCAGGTTGGAATTGATTTTCCTTTATCATTCTTTACGACAGTTATCCCAGAATTTTTAGGCACAACTTGTGTAGGACTTATCCACTTACTATTGGAGATAGGGTAAATAATGCTTACATCAAGAAGTTTAAGGACTTATGTTTTACCACATCTTTAATATGAGGCGTTAACCTTCTTTGGAGTTGACGATATGTCCTAGCATTATCTTCTAAATGTATTTTGTGTGTGCAGATCAAAGGATTAATACCTTTTATGTCTTTTAAAGTCCATCCAATTTCCAGTTTATGTTCTTTCAACACATTTAACAACTTACATTCTTGATCGCTTGTGAGGGAAGAAGAAATTACTACAGGGTAAGTTTGTTCATCTCCAATAAATGCATACTTCAATCCTTCTGGCAAAGTCTTTAATTCCAATTTGGGCGATTCCTCATGTTTTTCTTCTTCCAGTGTTCCTAGTTCCTCAAAATTTTATTTCTCTTCATCATCTTCCAGTACATGTGTAGAATCAAGTAAAGAAAAATTGTTAGAAATATCTGATTCTAATTATGTATTTGATTCAAGAAAATTAACTGTATAGATTTTTATAGGCTCCCATGTGTAGGGACACAGAAACTGGGCGACGCATGCTGTTCTAGGCTCGCGGCCTAGTTGGGAGTACGGAGTAGCCCGCAGGGGACTAAACCGGAGAATAATAGAGTCGCCACCCGGTATGAACCGGGAAAATGAGATTTAAGGCCGCACTCACCCCTCGCAAGGGAATACCTCAAACCGTTGGGTTCGGAATGGTCTCATACTTATGCCACTTGTAATGATATGATTTGTGCAATAATTTAATCGAATCTAGCAACATACATTCCCAAGGGTATTCTATTTCACATGCATAAATCAAAATTTCATCCAAGTTCACATGTAACACATCTTCATATTTGCATACAACCTATTTGCATACAATCTATGTCCAAATTTGCATACAACCTATTTGCATATAATCTATGTCCGAATTTGCATGCATAAAGATAAATTGACATACGGAAAGCATACAATTCACATTGGTAGACACAGAAGCGTAAAAAAATGACATCCATACAAGCATGCATATTAAGGAAAGACAATTAGGCGCATAATGAAAATAAACAACTGAAGAGGCAATTATGAATACGGAATAGACGTGCAATGACCTGATACGGAATATGATATCTAAGATTGACACACACGTGGGCATTTTTCAAGTGGTACGTGGAATTGTATCCCATGTACAGACCGCACTACCGTCCATTAGGAATCGGCTACAGAATTTATGTCTGGGTTTCCATCCTATATACCGTGAGAAATAATACCCAAATGCTATCATAACATGGATATACGAGTGACAATAGATCAAGCTAAGACAAGGGTAGATGATGCAATCAATGGATGGAAGACGCGGCAAATATCGTGGTAAAGGTAGCCTTTTAGGCTTTTCTTCCCCAAACGGAGAACCTTTTAGTCCAACATAATAAGCCCATGCGCCTCTCATTATAATGCGTACAAAAATGAAGATAACTATATGGAACTTCGTAATGCATGCGTAAATAAAGCAATGATGTGCAAAAGGATAAATGACATAGTAAGAAGCGCGGCAAAGTATCGTGGTAAAGGCTTTTAACCCCTTGACTTAGAGGAACTTTAATCTCACTTACTAAGCCCATGCGCAAACAACACAATACATATATAAAAAAAAGTAAAGACAATGATATCGGACTTCGTGTATCCGATTGAACATATCTTACATCCAATCGAATATACATTATCCTGCGCAGCAAAGCATCATGGTAAAGGATTTTAACCTCTCAAAATAGAGGACCTTTAATCGCACTTACTAAGCTCATACGCTAATAACACGATGCATATAAGAAATAAAGACAACAATATCGGACTTCGTATACCCGATTGAACAAATCTCACATTCAACCGAATATACATCATCCGGCGCGGCAAAGCATCGTGGTAAAGGATTTTAACCTCCCAAAATAGAAGACCTTTAATCGCACTTACTAAGCCCATGCGTAAACAACACAATACATATATAAAAAGTAAAGACAATGATATCGGACTTCGTGTATCCGATTGAACATATCTCACATCCAATCGAATATACATTATTCGGCGCGGCAAAGCATCGTGGTAAAGGATTTTAACCTCTCAAAATAGAGGACTTTTAATCGCACTTACTAAGCCCATACGCTAATAACACGATGCATATAAGAAATAAAGACAACAATATCGGACTTCGTATACCCGATTGAACATATCTCACATTCAACCGAATATACATCATCCAGCGCGGCAAATCATCGTGGTAAAGGATTTTAACCTCTCAAAATAGAGGACCTTTAATCGCACTTACTAAGCCCATGCGCTTTATCTCATCATTACATAAACAAATAACATGCGGAAATCAAGTAGCGAATAATAAACAAATCAAAACAACATAAAACGAAATATGCGCCATTTACTCTAGTGGTACGTGGAGTTGTATCCCGAGTACAGATCATACTACCGTCCATTCGGAATCGGGTATGAAATTTATGTCCGGATTTCCATCCTATATACCACGAGAGGCGACACATTTTTCATTTTATTCAAGGGCCACAACATACATCATTTTACAATTCATGCATTTTCTATCTATTCAAGGGCCACAATCATGCACCAATAAATGACTCCCATGCGATAAAAATGAATAAAACAATTAAAAAGATAGATAGAAATAATAGGAAAAGTACCCTCAGGTCTAACCTCTTATGTCGACTTTCGGACTCGCGTTTCACGGTGATCAGAAGGGCCAAAGCTCCGCAACTTTTTGGTTCACTGGTTCAACGCTTTAGCTCGCTGTTTTGCTGTTTAGGCCATTGTTTTCACTCTGTTTTGCTGCTGTTTTCTCTGTATTTTCTGCTCACTGTTTCAGGTGTGTTAAGGCTACTGTTTTGGGTGTTTTGGGGACTATTTTGGGCGGTATTTCGGACTGTTTCGACGCAGATTTTGGGCGGTTCGTGGTGCAGTTTTGGGGCAGTTTATGGGGTCTGTTTGAAGGGCTGTGTGGCGTGAATTTAGAAGGCTATTTTAAGGACTGTGTGGGGCTGTGTGGCATTGATTTGTTGGCTGGTTATGGGGCTGCTTCATGTGGGATAATGGCGTGTTGTGGGGTGGCTTACGTGAGGATGTTAATAGCTTACCGTGAGAGTGTGTTGGTGTGAAAGGGGCTGATGAAGGCTAGGGGCAGTGGCGTGTGGCTATTTGGTAGCTTGCTGCGTGAATGGGTGCCATGAAGAGTCAAGCTATTTGTGTTGTTCCGAGAGGAGGGGTTGCTGCGGAGAGTTTTGGTTCGAAGGATTTATTATTTTTTTTTTGGTTGGCCGTGAGAGAGAGAGATTAGTCTTAAGGTTTATGTGTTTGCTCTTTTTTGTATTTGGCCGTGAATCCGAGAGGAGGATTAGGGTTGCAATTTGTTGTTGTTTATATAAAGAGAGGGAAGGAATTAGGGTTTGCATGGTTTTGAATAAGGAAAGAAATCAAGCCAAAAAAAAGGAATGGATTTAATTAGTTAAAAAAAGGAAAGGAATATTTATAATTGGTGGGGAATTTATTTAAATTAGTGGAGTGATTTATTAAATTAGGAAGTGATTTATTTTAATTTTGGTATTAGATTTATTTAAATTTAATTTGTTATAATTTAATTTAAATTGGAATTTAATTTGTGACATGTATTTTAAATGTTTTAATTATTTTTTTGGATTGGGCTTGGGTAAGATGGGCTTGGTGTGTGTTTAGTGGGCTAAGGGTGTGTTTTAAAACGGAGGTCCAACAAGCGAACCCGAAGCTACTCCAGCTAATCCAACAAAAAAGACTTTTTCCCTTCCGACGTTCGTTTCCCGCGACTTTAAATGTAGTGCCTCCAAATGAGACTCATCATCGGGTCTTACATGCAAAAATACAGTGCCTACAGTCGCCCCCACTTTGATGGGACTTGTGCAGTGTGTGATAAGAGCAATCCTATCAAAGTTATGCATTGCATTTTTACTTACCTGGCTCACCAGCTGCCACATGACTTGCCTGCTACTCCGCTGAGCTGATGATGCAGTGGACCTCGATCCTGGGACGCATCCCAATAACTGCAACTGATGTGTGGACCTCGACCCTGTGACGCATCCCCAAACTGGAACTGCAGTGGACCTCGATCCTGGGACGCATCCCAATAACTGCAACCGACAACGGGGGCCTCGACCTTGGGACGCATCCCAATACCGCTGACAAAATGGGCCTCGACCCTGGGACACCTCCCAAAATTGGAACTGTAGTGGACCTCGATCCTGGGACGCATCCCAATAACTGCAACCGAAAATGGGGGCCTCGACCCTGGGACGCATCCCAATACCGCTGACAAAATGGGCCTCAACCTTGGGACGCATCCCAAAACTAAAGGTGCATGGGGCCAACGGCCTTGGGACGCATCCCGATAACTGCAACCGACAACGGGGGCTCACGACCCTGGGACGCATCCCGATAACGTTGCTAAAATGGGCCTCGACCCTGGGACGCATCCCCAAAACTAAAGGTGCAGGGGGCCAACGGCCCTGGGATGCATCCCGATAAATGCTACCGATAACGGGGGCTCACGACCCTCGGACGCATCCCGATAACGCTGCCAAAATGGGCCTCGACCCTGGGATGCATCCCAAAAACTGCTGATGATATGGGTTTACAACCCTGGGACGCATCCCCAAAATGCTGATAAAATATGGGCCTCAACCCTGGGACGCATCCCCAAAACTACTGATACTGATGGAGTGGGTACAACCCTGGGATGCATCCCCAAAACTGCTGATACTGATGAAGTGGGTTACAAACCTGGGACGCATCCCCAAAACTACTGATATAATATGGGCCTCAACCTTGGGACGCATCCCCAAAACTGCTGATACTGAAGACGTGGGTACAACCCTGAGACGCATCCCCAAAACTGCTGATACTGATGAAGTGGGTTACAACCCTGGGACGCATCCTCAAAACTACTGATATGATGTAGGCCTCGACCCTGGGACGCATCCCCAAAACTGTTGATGCTGAAGAAATGGGTACAACCCTGGGACGCATCCTCAAAACTACTGATATGATGTGGGTCTCGCCCGCATACTGGTACTGATGTGGGTCTCACCCCCAGACTGATACTGAAATGGGCATCGCCCTCAGAGTGCCACACTCGACCAGACTAATAATGATAATGTGGGTTTCGCCCCAAGAGTGCCATACCCGGCAAGACTGATGTTGATGCTAATATGTCATTTCAACATATTAAATTGCCTCTCCTGAGATAATCCTGATAGCTAGACATATTTTCGTCCTCAACGAATGCTTTTGCATCGAAACCTGAGAACCTTCAAAGTACTTGATACACTCAACTCCGATCCTCTGAATAGGTGATCTGAACTAGACTCCTAGTGTGTGTGTACCAGGGCTCTTTCACAGTTTATTCCTTAAGTGAACTAACTCGATGATTTCATTTCGGAGAATCGGATTGGTGGGTCTAACCAAACTGGATGTCTTGATCACACTCTGTGATTACTTCGTCATACTCAACATGATATGGTCTTCTTCTCTTTTCTTGTCTCTTTCTTTTCATTCTTTTAATTTTTTTTTTTCATTTTTTTTTGACACACCTACCCTTTAAGGTAGCATTTCTCCTCATGGTGGTCCTAATACTCGCTCATGGGTAGCTTCACGCTTATCGGTTATAGGCGGTCTATTTTTCTTTTCTTTTCAGAGAATTTCTTTGTTCCCAAAGATATCATATATCGTAGCATAAGTAAACCAGGGTGGACATCCAGGCAAACGGTCATTCACCGATCCATCCTCCCTTCGGCTAGTCATCTTGCCAACCACTCAGGTTTCCACTGTTGAGATCCCGTAATCAAGTGCTCGCGAGTCCAGCTGAGATCAATCCATTCAGAATACCGAACGAGAGCACGTCTCGCACTTATCGTTTTTAAAGCTTCTCCCTACAGCAAACAATGTCATCACCGGACATTTGACTAACTATCAAAGATTTCTCTCTCTCATTTTGTTCTCTCTTTTTTTTTACTCATTCCACAGAATTCTTCCGTCATCTTCTGGTAATGTGGGCTTCGCCCCTTGAGATCCATTCCCGAAACTCAAACTCATATGGGCCTCGGCCCTGGGACTCCTCCCCAAAATTAGCACCAATGTGGGCCTCAACCCTTAAATTACTACCTGAATCTGACACCAATATGGGCCTCAGCCCTAGGATTATTACCCGAGTCCGATACTGTGCTTTCGTTATTTCTGAATGGCTTGTCTTTGCCGCTTTCTCTTTTCTTCTTCAAAACCTGTGAATACAAAACAAAACAAACACAAAAAAAGAATGCAAGATACGTTACATGTATGCATGCATGCATGAATGAGTTTCTTATCCCATTGGGTTAGGTCTTCCGCCAATTCCCTTGGTGACTGCTCGGTCTCTTGACGAGTCTCTCTGCTTTCCTAACCCAATGGGAATCTTTGATGGCTTTTAGAACACAAGGGGTTAGCATGATGCGTGTATGCATGAGGTGCATGTCATGTATGCGATGTATGGAATAAATAAGCTTATAAAATAATTTACACTAATTGGCCCATTATCATTTTAAAGTGTTCAATCATATTATTGCGCGGTGCAAACTTGTCCCAGTTGAAATGGCCCAATAGGTTTACACTTCGCGATAACATAACCAAATAACTTCAAATGATAAAAGGTCTATACATAAAATGGCCCATCGGCATTTTAGAAGCCTTTGGCCCAACTGTCAAAGGACACGAACTTGTCCCAGTTTAAATGGCCCAACAAGTTCACATACTTGACAAAAGGTCCAACTGGATCAAAATAACGATGGTCCAGAACACAAACATAACAAGATAATTCAAGCATGAAGCAATAAGTTCTACATAGTGGCCCATTGACATTCCAGAAGCTTTTGGCCCAATTGTCATAGGATACGAACTCATCCCAGTTTAAATGGCCCAACAAGTTCGTATTTCTGACAAGAAGCCCAACTGCGTCCAAATGGTGATGGTCCAACAAGCACAAGCACATAGAGATAATTCAAGCATTAAAATAATAAATTCTACAAGATGGCCCATCAACATTTTAGAAGCTTTGGGCCCAATCGTCATAGGATACAAACTCGTCCCAGTTTAAATGGCCCAACAAGTTTGCATTTCTGACAAAAAGTCCAACTGCATCCAAATGAGAATGGTCCACAAGCACAAGGAAATAGTTGTTATAGGCCATACAATCCCGGTCTACGCGTGGGTTTGTAGGAGTATAGACAAAGACTCTCGCTGGCGAAGGATTGCCCACAACTAGGTCTCCCCACTCAAGGGTTCGAGCGACCAAGTGAGCGCACCTTTTTTATACCCTAAAGTATGTGCCAACAAGTCATAGCGTGTGACTAACTGTCAAATGGATTTCTTGTTACAGATTCCCCAGAGGGAGGGTGGAGTGAACTCTCTTAAATACCCAAGCCTCTTAGGCTCTTATCGCTTGGTGACAGGAATAAGCAACAAGTCCTCCAGATTAGTCTGTCACAACAGGCCAATGGTCATGATTATCTAGGTGCCTTCACAGCTTTTCCTTATAGAAAGGTAGTGAATGAAGGAAGACACCAAATCATTACTTAGCCTTAAAATGTCTTTGATCAAACCCCCATTTTACCCATTGTAGACACGGTTAATTAAAGCATAAATCATAATATTACAAGACATTATTTCGGGGCCGATTCTCTATCCTCAGTGGAGTCGCCAGACTGTAGGGACACAGAATTTGGGCGAAGCATGCTGTTCTAGGCTCGCGGCCTAGTTGGGAGTACGGAGTAGCCCGCAGGGGACTAAACCGGAGAATAATGGAGTCGCCACCCGGTGTGAACCGGGAAAATGAAATTTAAGGCCGCATTCACCCCTCGCAAGGGAAGACCTCAAACCGTTGGGTTCGGAATGGTCCCTTACTTATGCCACTTGTAATGATATGATTTATGCAATAATTTAATCGAATCTAGCAACATACATTCCCAAGGGTATTCTATTTCACATGCATAAATCAAAAGTTCATCCAAGTTCACATGTAACACATCTTCATATTTGCATACAACCTATTTTCATATAATCTATGTCCAAATTTGCATACAACCTATTTGTATATAATCTATATTCGAATTTGCATGCATAAAGATAAATTGACATACGGAAAGCATATAATTTCACATTGGTAGACACAAAAGCGCAAACAAATGACATTCATACAAGCATGCATATTAAGGAAAGACAATTAGGCGCATAATAAAAATAAACAACTGAATAGGCAATTATGAATACGGAAAAGACGTGCAATGACGTGATACGGAATATGATATCTAAGATTGACACACACGTGGGCATTTTTCAAGTGGTACGTGGAATTGTATCCCAAGTAAAGACCGTACTACCATCCATTCGGAATTGGCTACGGAATTTATGTCTAGGTTTCCATCCTATATACCGCGAGAAATAATTCTCAAATGCTATCATAACATGGATATACGAGTGACAATAGATCAAGCTAAGACAAAGGTAGATGATGCAATCAATGGATGGAAGACGCGGCAAATATCGTGGTAAAGGTAGCCTTTTAGGCTTTTCTTCCCCAAACGGAGAACCTTTTAGTCCAACATAATAAGCCCATGCGCCTCTCATTATAATGCGTACAAAAATGAAGATAACTATATGGAACTTCGTAATGCATGCGTAAATAAAGCAATGATGTGCAAAATGATAAATGACATAGTAAGAAGCGCGGCAAAGCATCGTGGTAAAGGCTTTTAACCCCCTGACTTAGAGGAACTTTAATCTCACTTACTAAGCCCATGCGCAAACAACACAATACATATATAAAAAAAGTAAAGACAATGATATCGGACTTCGTGTATCCGATTGAACATATCTCACATCCAATCGAATATACATTATCCTGCGCAGCAAAGCATCATGGTAAAGGATTTTAACCTCTCAAAATAGAGGACCTTTAATCGCACTTACTAAGCTCATACGCTAATAACACGATGCATATAAGAAATAAAGACAACAATATCGGACTTCGTATACCCGATTGAACAAATCTCACATTCAACCGAATATACATCATCCGGCACGGCAAAGCATCGTGGTAAAGGATTTTAACCTCTCAAAATAGAGGACCTTTAATCGCACTTACTAAGCCCATGCGCAAACAACACAATACATATATAAAAAGTAAAGACAATGATATCGAACTTCGTGTATCCGATTGAACATATCTCACATCCAATCGAATATACATTATCCGGTGCGGCAAAGCATCGTGGTAAAGGATTTTAACCTCTCAAAATAGAGGACCTTTAATCGCACTTACTAAGCCCATACGCTAATAACACGATGCATATAAGAAATAAAGACAACAATATCGAACTTCATATACCCAATTGAACATCTCTCACATTCAACCGAATATACATCATCTGGCGCGGCAAAGCATCGTGGTAAAGGATTTTAACCTCTCAAAATAGAGGACCTTTAATCGCACTTACTAAGCCCATGAGCTTTATCTCATCATTACATAAACAAATAACATGCGAAAATCAAGTAGCGAATAATAAACAAATCAAAACAACATAAAACGAAATATGCGCCATTTACTCAAGTGGTATGTGGAGTTGTATCCCGAATACAGATCATACTACCGTCCATTCGGAATCGGCTACGAAATTTATGTCCGGGTTTCCATCCTATATACCACGAGAGGCGACACATTTTTCATTTTATTCAAGGGCCACAACATACATCATTTTACAATTCATGCATTTTCTATCTATTCAAGGGCCACAATCATGCACCAATAAACGACTCTCATGCGATAAAAATGAATAAAACAATTAAAAAGATAGATGGAAATAATAGGAAAAGTACCCTCAGGTCTAATCTCTTATGTCGACTTTCGGACTCGCGTTTCACGGTGATCGGAAGGTCCAAAGCTCTGCAACTTTCTGGTTCACTGGTTCAACGCTTTATCTCGCTGTTTTGCTATTTAGGCCACTGTTTTCACTCCGTTTTGCTGCTGTTTTCTCTGTATTTTCTGGTCACTATTTTAGGTGTGTTAAGGCTACTGTTTTGGGTGTTTCGGGGACTGTTTTGGGCGGTATTTCGGACTGTTTCGAGGCAGATTTTGGGTGGTTCGTGGTGCAGTTTTGGGGCAGTTTATGGGGTCTGTTTGAAGGGCTGTGTGGCGTGAATTTAGAAGGTTATTTTAAGGACTGTGTGGGGCTGTGTGGCATTGATTTGTTGGCTGGTTATGGGGCTGCTTCATGTGGGATAATGGCGTGTTGTGGGGTGGCTTACGTGAGGATGTTAATAGCTTACCGTGAGAGTGTTTTGGTGTGAAATGGGCTGATGAAGGCTAGGGGCAGTGGCGTGTGGCTATTTGGTAGCTTGCTGCGTGAATGGGTGCCATGAAGAGTCAAGCTATTTGTGTTGTTCGCTGGATGTGTCTTATGGTCATGTGAGGCGAATGGCTGTTGTTGTTGTCCAGGGGTACGTGAAGGGCTGCTTTTGGTTTGAGAGATAGTGGACGTTTAAGGCTGGAGTGGAGGGTTTGTTTATGGTATGAGAATGGGTTGCTGCGGAGAGTTTTGGTTCGAAGGTTTTCTTATTTTTTTTTTGGTTGGCCGTGAGAGAAAGAGATTAATCTTAAGGTTTATGTGTTTGCTCTTTTTTGTATTTGGCCGTGAATCCGAGAGGAGGATTAGGGTTGCAATTTGTTGTTGTTTATATAGAGAGAGGGAAGGAATTATGGTTTGCATGGTTTTAATAAGGAAAGAAATCAAGCCAAAAAAAAGGAATGGATTTAATTAGTTAAAAAAAGGAAAGGAATATTTATAATTGGTGGGGAATTTATTTAAATTAGTGGAGTGATTTATTAAATTAGGAAGTGATTTATTTTAATTTTGGTATTAGATTTATTTAAATTTAATTTGTTTTAATTTAATTTAAATTGGAATTTAATTTGTGACATGTATTTTAAATGTTTTAATTATTTTTTTTGGATTGGGCTTGGGTGAGATGGGCTTGGTGTGTGTTTAGTGGGCTAAGGGTGTGTTTTAAAATGGTGGTCCAACAAGCGAATCCGAAGCTACTCCAGCGAATCCAACAGAAAAGACTTTTTCCCTTCCGACGTCTGTTTCCCGCGGCTCCCGCGACTTAAAAGGTAGTACCTCCAAATGAGACTCATCATCGGGTCTTACATGTAAAAATGCAGTGCCTACACCGTGAATATGTTCTTCCAAAATTGGTCCAATTAGTTCCATGTTCTCATTTTCACAGTCCTTTTTACATGGTTGCTTGCATGTTAAAAATATTAAGCTCTAACGTCATATTGTCAAAGGATAAATTCATGATTCCATTCTTGCAATTAATTAAAGCATTAGTTATTGCTAAAAAAGGACGACCAAGTATTACGAGAATTGGCTTATAATTATTTGCTACAGGTTGTATTTCCAAGACCATAAAATCGACAAGATATATGAATTTATCGACTTGTAATAACACGTCTTCCACAATTCCTTTTGGTACCTTGACTAATCTATCGTAAATAAAATAGTAGTTGAAGTTATTTTTAACTCACCAATATTAAGTTTTTGGTAAACCAAAAATGGAAGCGAATTGACACTGGCTCCAAGATCAAGCAAAACATGTTTAATTTTTTGATTTCCAAAATACATGAAATAGTTGGACAACCAAGATCTTTGTATTTTAATGCATTATTGGTTTAGAGAATGGAACTTACCTGTTCGACTGTAAAAGCTTTCTTTCTTACCTGATGTCTTCTTTTAAAGGTGCACAAGTCTTTAAGAAATTTGGCATAAGACGGTATCTATTTGATGGCATCTAACAAAGGAATATTGACATTCCTCTGTTTGAATATTTCATATATCTATGGGGAATGGTTTAATTTCTTTGTTTTTAATGCTTGAGAAACTGGAGGTGCATGAGAAAAATTGTTATCATCAACGATAGGTAATATCATATTTGACTTGGTCTATATGTTGACTACCAGAACTACCCTAATGAGGGTTTTGATGACTCATGGGGTTTGGCTGTGGTTGTGCATGAAACTTCCATCTCTTATGAATGGTAAATGCATATATGATTTTGGAAAAATTATCTTTCAGATCAATCAATATTTGCACATATTGGTTATTGATGGCTTTATGTTTCTCAATAAATGCATGCAAGATATCTTCAAGTGTTTTCCTAGGTGATGGGACATATGACGCATAATTCTGAGAATTTTGGAAATTCTAGTGTACCTGGGGAGGTTGTTGCGATGTTTGTGCTTAGTTAGCATTCCTCCAATTGAAGTTTGGATGGTTTCTCCAACCAGAATTGTAAGTTTGAGAGTATGGGTTTGGATTTGGTCTCTTGAAGGTGTTTATGGAACTGACTTGGTCATGGAGACATTATTGCAGGGCTGGCAAAGTTGGTGAAACTTGTGTGACATGTTCATTTGAATTACAGATATGACATGTGACTTCTTGAATTGACTTGACATGATCACTCTTCCTTATTTTTAATGCCTCAACTTTTTCAGCTAGAGATGCATATTTAGTAGAAATGTCATGGTCTTCCCTAAGGTTAAACATGCCTATACCAAATATCTGTGGTTTTACAAACGAATTATAAGTTCCAACTGTGTCGTAGTGTTGTGCATTATCTGATATGCGTTCTAGGTAATCTAGTGCATCTTCGGGACTTTTGTCTCTAAACTCACCATTACACATCATTTCCACTACTTGTCTACTTTGGGGTGTTAAATCTTCGTAGAAGTAGGAACCAACCTCCATGTTTCAAACCTGTGATGTGGATAAACATTTAACATTTATTTAAACCTCTCATAACAATGGTAAAGTGCTTCCCCCGACTATTGTGTGAAAGTTGTGATTCTCCTCTTAAAAGATAATTTCCAATTTCTTTGTTTTTCCTTTTTAGTGTTGATCAAATGTTAATAACCCTAACCCTTTTTTAACAAAAAAATAATTATTATTTTGGTTATTATTTTGACACCTCATGATCTTATCCTTTAAAAATAATTATTTTTATATTTTTTGTTAATTAAAAACATGTGTCAAAAATACATGGAATAGCCAATTAAATTTGGCCAAATAATAAGAATATTCCTAATAATATTCTTATCCAAAAATAAATTAATTAACAAATTAATTAATCTATTTTATTCAATTAAAAAAAAGACAAAATAAAAATATTGAAAAAGATTCCAAGAATATTCTTCCAATTTATCATTATTAATAATTAATTAATAATAATAATAAATCAAGTGTCAAAATCCAATGGATTAATAATGTGTATCTAATCTAAATTATGTATCGTATACAAATACACATTATTTAATACGCATGTGTAAATTATAAATAATCCGAATGATTTATAACTAATTGCCCAAGTGCTCAATGAGTACACTTTATATTGTGAGACTCTGTAGGTTCAAGTTTATCTGTCACGAAAACCATTTCCATGTCCGTAATTTGTCCACTCACAAATTACGATGACCACAAATAATCAAGTTGAACTATCCAAGTCGATATCATTGCATATATATAATCCATCTGTCATAGGTTATCCGAATTATTCCGGAGATATAGATTAAACATCAAATCTCCACTATGAACAATTCAAGTGTCGCAACATAATTATGATTCTTCAATAAATATTCGGAATTCGTTTCCAAATCATACATCGGCCAAGGATTTCAAAGAATCACAAATTGGACACATATATCCCGTACACGGGGCCTCTCTGGATACATCACATGATATTATGAGTATCAGTCCATACCCGATGAACAGGCGGAGGTTGGATCTTAAAATAACATTGACGTGACTGCCATCAAAGTATGGAGGATATCTCACATATCTACAGTGGTGTCACAAGTCAAATGAGCTAATATGATATTCGACTCGTAAAGATTCCTATTGACGTTGGTGTACCATCTATCATGTATCTTCGAATGAGTCGTTCAGTATTTATCCAATAAATACCTATGTGTCTATATGAGTCTCCCACGACTCATGGTTTACTGAGACAAACCATTAGAATAATTCTAATATACGAGATGTATCGGTCTCACGGGTTTACTAATCGACCAGACATGTAAACCTTGACCGGGAATATTTTAAGAATTAATTATATTGTGACATCTCTCAGTAACAATTGTGGCGGTTTTGCAATCACGTCACAACTATTCATTCTATGGTCTTTTACGCCTTTACCATATATAAGATTATATTGATGAAAATTAGTCAATTTATTCATAATAAAATATAAATGTACAGCGTATTTACAATAAATACAACAAAATTTGGCGCGTCGAACACTTACTCCAATATTTTCTCCCACTTGCTCTAGTGCCAAATTTGATGGTATCTAATACCCATCACCTCTACATGTCTATTATATAGTCTCGGAGGCAAGGCCTTTGTTAGCAGGTCTATTATGTTGTCTTCTCAAGATATCTTGCATATGGTAAGATCTCATCGAGCAATGATCTCTCGAATAATGTGGTACTTTTGTTCAACATGTTTTGATTTCCGATGGGCTCTCGGTTCTTTTGCCTATGCAACGGCACCACTATTATCACAGAATAACGGGATTGAATCTTCGATGCTTGGGATAACTCCCTATTCAGTGATAAATTTTCTATTCCATACAACTTCCTTTGCAGCATCTGATGCCACAATATATTCCGCCTCAGTGGTGGAATCCGCTGTTGATCCTTGTTTGGAACACTTCCAACTGACTGCAGTATTATTAAGAGTAAATATAAAACATGAGGTAGACTTTCTATTATCAGGATATGACTGAAAGTCAGAATCTATTTATCCTCTTATCTGTAAATCACCTTCTCCATAAATAAGAAATTTATCCTTAGTACATTTAATATACTTTAGGATATGTTTAACGGTCATCCAATGGTCGTTACCTGGATTTGACTGATATCTGCTAGTAACACTTACTGCATGACTAATATCAGGTCTCATACATAACATGGCATACATAATGCTTCCTAAGCATGATGCATAAGGTTGCATAGACATTCTAGCATTTTCATCTTCCGTTTGAGGACACGTCTTCTTCGAAAAATGAATGTCATGTTGGAAATGTATATTAGCAATTTTACAATTGCTAGAGTTATACCTTTGTATGATCTTATCTATGTACGAAGATTGGGATAACCCAATTAGCTTCCTTTCTCTATCCCTATAGAGTTTTATACCAAGTATATAGGAAGCTTCACCCAAGTCTTTCATGGAGAAGTTTTTACAGAGATATGCTTTAACACCCTGCATCATTCCAAGATCATTTCCAATAATCAGGATGTCGTCAACATAAAGCACCAAGAACACTATCATACTCCCACTAACCTTCTTATAAACACAAGGTTATTCTTTATTTTTGAGAAAATCAGAAAATTTGATTACCTCATCAAAATGAAGATTCCAACTATGCGAAGCTTGTTTAAGTCCATAAACGGACTTCTTAAGCTTACATATCATGCCAGAATTTTGGCTGGAGACAAAACCCTCCGGTTGTTCCATATAGATTTCTTTATCAAGAAATCCATTAAGAAAAGCCATTTTGACATCCATTTGCCAAATATCATAATCATGGTAAGCATTGATAGCCAATAAAAACTGAATAGACTTTAGAATCACTACTGGTGAAAAGGTTTCATCATAGTCCACACATGGCCTCTGAGTATAACCTTTAGCAACCAGTCGGGCTTTGAAGGTTTCAACCTTCCCATCAAGCTCGCGCTTCCTTTTGTAAACACATTTACAACCTACGAGAATAATTCCCTCAGGAAGCGGAGCCAATTCCCATACTCGATTCTGATGCATAGAGTCTATTTCAGAATTCATGGCTTCCTGCTATTTAGCGGAATAAATGTCTAACATTGTTTCTTTGTAGGTATACAGATCAGTCTCCTAAACAAGGAGCACATCGAGACTCTTATCTTGTATCAAATACAAGCGCTCAGAAGGTCTCGATATCCTAGGAGACCTACGAATAGTGGAATTAGAAGGTTCTGCTTCTGTCTGAACCTGTGATTCCTCTATTGATCTGTCATCTATAGGTTGGATTTCATCAAGTTCAACCTTTCTATGATTACTACCTTATGCCAAAATTTCTTCTTCAAGAAATCTGGCAAAACGAGCTGCGAACACATTTTGATGCTCGGGTTCATAGAATTGATATCATTTGGAATTCGAATGATATCCAACAAACCTAACTTTTCGCCCTCGAGGCAAAAGTTTATCCTGCTGCGTCACCTTGACGTATGCAAGATAGCCTCAAACCCTAACATAATTAAGGTTCAGTTTCCTACCAACCTATATCTCATATAGAGTAGTAGGAAAAACTTTAGAGGGAACCCTATTCAGCAGATGTGCAGCAGTAAGAAGAGCATACCCCCACAAAAAGTAAGACAAATCTGTAAAACTCAGCATTGATCGAATCATATCCAATAAAGTCTGATTTCTCCTTTCAGACATTCCATTGTGCTGTGGAGTACCCGGAGAAGTTTATTGAGCGAGAATCTCATCTTTAAGATACTCGGTAAAATCACTACTCATATATTCACCGCCTCGATCTGATCGAAGGCATTTGATGAATTTACCAGTTTGTATTTATACTTCGTTTCGAAATTCTTTGACTTATAGGACCACATACATCACTATGTACGAGTTCTAATAAGTTAGTGGCCCGATGTCCAACACAAGTAAATAGGGCTTTGGTCATTTTACCCTGAATACAAGATTCACAAGTTGGAAAATACTGTATGGTTAGATTCTCAATCAAGCCATTCTTAACCAACTGGGTTAGGCGTCGTACACCTATATGACCTAACTGCACATGCCACAATTCAGTATCAGTTATTTCAGATATTTTATGTCTATTATCTCATATTTCATAAACATCTCTAATGGCATGTAAAATATAATGACCTTGCGAATTTGAATATTTGTGTAACAAAATATCATTCATATCATATATATATACATAGAACGATTCTTAATATGTACATTATATCCTTTTGTATCTAATACAAACAATGAGATAATATTAGCTACACAACCAGGCACAAAAACACAATCTGTCAAAATGATGCTGCCTCTGGATAGACGAATCTCGTATTCGCCAATGGCTGCTGCAGAAAAATAATATCCATTTCCAAAATGCAGCTGTATCTCGCCAGGATTCAGTATTCTACTGACCTTCAGCCCCTGCAACGAATTGCAGATATGAGTAGGACTAGCAGAATCTAAAACCCATCCAGAACCAATGGCTTCACAAGCCAAAGAGATATCAATGATAGGGAAAATAAACATACATGATGCGGAGGCTCTCTCCCGTCTGACGGAAGCAATATAGTCTGGACAATTGCGCCTCCAATGTCCAATCTTGCCACAATAGTGGCACTTGTCCTCTGCGGATTTCTTCTTCGCCTTGCCTGGCTTCGCTATTTTTCCTTTGGGAGGAACACCGGAACCAGTCTTCTTTGCCTTTTTCTTCTTCTTATTGCCAGATCTCGTAGATTGATAAGAAGAAGAACTAGACAAAGGGGACTTCGAAATGAGTGTTGGCACACCCTTTTTTGATGTCCTCCTCAACAGTTTGAAGCATCCTACGCAACTAACTGTAGGACCAACGAATACCATGCATGTTGAAGTTCATAATGAATTGGGAATACGCCCGTTGGAGTGAGCCAAGAATCAAATTCCTGCCCAATGTCTCATTTAGCTGAAAGTCAAACTTTCGAAGCTGCTCAACGAGATCCATCATGTGCAGGACATGTGGACTCACTGGCTTGCCATCAGCCAAAAGAGCATGGAACAATACCAAGGAGATTATATACACCAGGGTCTGATTCTGGTTTAGAAATAGCTCCTGAAGCTGAGTTATAATGTTATAGGAGTCAGACATATCATCATATTGCCTCTTTAGATTAGAAGAAATAGTACAGAGAATGAATGACCTGACTCTCAGATCTCATCTCTCCATTTCTGAAATGTCTCCCGCTCTTTAAGTGTCAACTCTGGAGCAATATCCAACGGTACTGGATTATCCAACACATAACCCAACTTCTCGGACCTCAAGACAATCTTAAGATCCAATTCCTATTCACTAAAGTTCTCAGGACCAGATAATTTATTCGCGTCCAAGACACGTGCAAAAGTATTAGAAATAGTAGATGCCATCACAAACTTAACTAAAGAAACATGATTAGCAGACAAAAGTAATTTCATCAATATCAAAAACATCCAACATATCATGAAATTTTTAATATAAGGATGCCCTCCCACTATTTTACATAAATTGATAATCCCCAAATAAAATATGAGAATTTAATAATTAAATTAAATTTATAACAGGAAGTAGACCTCACAAATATATTTGAACACACAGTTTTGGCACATTGTGCCCAAATATATTTGAAAGTAGATAACAATTATCAATCACATCCAATGTGACTCATAGAAATAGGTCATGAACCGTTTCCGATCCTCACTACTTTGGCATCTATTGGATGGGGCGTATTCAAGGCATTAATCGTCAATGAACACATCCAAGGTACTTATGCACTACCTCACTACTCTGGCATCTATTGGTATGCACTTTCGCTCGAATTGGTTTCTTATCAAATAAGTTTTACCG
This sequence comes from Zanthoxylum bungeanum, assembly GCA_019454045.1. NCBI lineage: Eukaryota > Viridiplantae > Streptophyta > Magnoliopsida > Sapindales > Rutaceae > Zanthoxylum > Zanthoxylum bungeanum. The sequence goes on from SKCR01033708.1 coordinate 168,267, forward strand.
GTATAAATAAGTTTCCATTAACCATTGCCGCACTGTTTTGGCAGATACAACCACGGTATCAGGAAAAATATTTACATCCTTATTGATGAAACGGACCCATTGGTGTACAATACACTCACCAAAAACAAAGTCTTATTATAGGGATTTTTAAATTACTGTCAAACAGTCAAAATAATTGATCCAATCAATTAATTCTCAAGCATTTGTATAATAAATTGAATTAAATATCGAATATTTAAGCATGAAAAATTATTTTGGATGTTGGATCAGACGCCCTGGTACCATTTTTGTTAGGGTAAGCGCAGCGGAAGGGCCTGGTGGAAGGCGAAAATGGTTTTTAAACATTGTAAAAAATTTCAAGCGAATTAATTAAAATCAAATATTTTTAACTCACTCAAATAAGTTTAAATATATTATTAATTAACATTTAATAACATAATGTATTTCGAAACACGACGAATCATTTTACGAAAATATTTTTCGATAAATACTACGCATAACGGGCAAACAGTCAAACCGGTTGACCAATCGTCGAGCCGGGTCAACCCGGTCACTTGGACAGTTTTCGGCCAGCCCTTGGGCTGCCCGAACAGTGCCCAGTTTGCTGGTTTCACAGCCGTGATACGGCAAACCCGTTTCAACTCTAATTTCACCATTTTCTCGCATTTTCGCCCTGGAACATTTTCCGGAATTTATCCACAACCCAATACACATCCAAAATCATCCAAATAATATATTTTTACATTAAAAATATTCTGTTATACATATTAAAATCAGATCTGATCCAGTTTTATTTTTTTTTATCCATTTTCATGCCTAAAATCAATTTATTTGTAAAATTAATCAAATTAATTTACATCAAAATTTAATCACCACAATATAAAGTTCTAAGAATAATTCTAGGTAATATTAAAGTGGTATCAACACTCTAGATTGATAATTTTCAATTTTGAGATTAATTCAGTAATTAATCTACAATACATGCTTACAAAGGAAAACAATTAAGGTTATTAAACAATCAACACCAAATTGTGTTTCATATACATACCAAGTATATATATATTAGCAGAACATGTAAAATACATATCCAATATATATTTTCATGCTCAAGAAACAAAACAAGATAAATAGAAGTTGGAAATTCAAGATTACCTTCATTTTAATTTCCAATTCCTTTGTTTTTCCTTCTTTAGTGTTGATCAAATGTTAAAAACCCTAACCCTTTTTTTCTTTTGTTTCTCAATACATGAGAGTGGTTAAAGCCTTAAACAAAATGAAACAATTTTATTTATATATTTTTCTCTCCCATTTTCGAAAATTCTATAATTTTTAACCAAAAATAATAATTATTTTGGTTATTATTTTGACACTTCATGATCTTATCCTTTAAAAATAATTATTTTGATATTTTTGTTAATTAAAAATATATGTCAAAAACACATGGAATAGCCAATTAAAATTGGCCAAATAATAATAATATTCCTAATAATATTCTTATCCAATAATAAATTAATTAACAATTTAATTAATCTATTTTATTTAATTAACAATAAATACAAAATAAAAATATGGAAAAAGATTCCAAGAATATTCTTCCAATTTATCATTATTATAATTAATTAATTAATAATAATAAAGCAATTGTCAAAATCAAATTAATTAATAATGTGTATCTAATTTAAATTATGTATCGTATACAAATACATGACTTAATACGCATGTGTAAATTATGAATAATCCGAATTATTCATAATTAATTGCCCAAGTGCTCAATAAGTACGCTTTATATTGTGAGACGCTCTAGCTTCAAGTTTATCTATCACGAAAACCATTTCCATGTCCGTAATTTGTCCACTCACAAATTACGATGACCACAAATAATCAAGTTGAACTATCCAAGTCGATATCATTGCATATATATATTCCATCTGTCATAGGTTATCCGAATTATTCCGGAGATATAGATTAAACATCAACTCTCCACTATGAACAATTCAAGTGTCACAACATAATTATGATTCTTCAATAAATATTCGGAACTCGTTTCCGAATCATAACTCGGCCAAGGATTTCAAAGAATCACAAATTGGACACCTAAATCCCGTACACGGGGCCTCTCTGGATACATCACATGATATCGTGAGTATCAGTTCATACCCGACGAACAGACGGAGGTCTGATTTTAAAAGATCGTTGACGTGACTGCCATCAAAGTATGGAGGATATCTCACATATTCACAGTGGTGTCACAAGTCAAATGAGCTAATATTCTATTTGACCGGCGTAAACACACACGTATAACGCAAACGTACATATCGTTCAAGTAGTATAAAAATATCGATCCCACAAGGACTTAATTCATACTGTTGTTATTAATTGTTGAATCTATTTATTTACATATATCTAATTATAGGGAGAAATGAATGATTGCTTGATTGATTTGGTTGATTGTAGATTTGCTAAATAAATAAAAAGACAAAATAAAATACTAAAGAAAATAACAAAAGACACAAAGATCTAGGGTTGTGAATCCTTCTAATATCTTTTAAAAGATGAAGTTGTTATTTTATATTTGTGTAATAAATCGGTTTACTAACCTGGAACACGAAATTATGCAAAAGCCTCTGTCGATGGTCAGACGCAAATACCCAGTTTAATCTCATTGAACCATATGTCTATGTCAACCAAATTATCTGGATTCATTAAGTTTAAGTTCCAATTATGGCTACCCCCGCCCGACAGGTATATGTCTATCCTGTAAGGAAATCTATTAAAGGGTTATCTATCCTCAAGGAAGATCGTAGGCTATTAAGTCTAAGGTTGAAACCTAAAATCCCTATGTCTAGTTCATTTTAGATTTACCACATCAATCTTATTGGTGGTCAGACAACAAGAAGCATTAAGCTTAAGACTTAATAAGTAAACCTTTAAATTACCCAAACTATAAAATAACCCCTTATAAACCGGTGATATTAGAATTCATTACAACCCCAGATAACTAACACATAACTAGGGCTAGTAAAAGCTTAAAAGTAAAAGACATAAAGTAAAAATGCTGAAAAGTAAAAGACATAAAGTAAAAGCTGAAAAATAAAATAAAATGCTAAGGTAAAATGATCAACTTTTACTATTTACTATTTAGATATCTCCCTTAATAAAATATATTAACTTGTGATTATTTTACCAACCAGCCATATAGGCGGTAACCTGATTAAGTCAAATTAAGTCCAACCAGCCATAAAGGCGGAACCAAAATAAACCTGCCATATAGGCGGTAAGAAAATTTAATTACCAACCGACCAATCTGACGGTATTCTTGATTAGTCAGGTTTAAACCAGATTAAAATGAATTACCAACCGACCAATCTGGCGGTATCCTTTTTAAGTTAATATTTTAAATAGTGAATATATTATTTTTAAGGGAGATTAATCTAAATAGTAACAGTAAAAGAATTACCTTTCACCCTAACTGGGGAAGTTACCTCCTCATGGTGAATAGTAAAAACTGTAAAAAGTAAGAAAGTAAATTACTATTATTACAAAACATAATTAAAATTATTTACAAAACTAAAAACTAAAAGAAACTAGATAGAAAACTCCTTATTTACATCAGAGAATTCAGAGAGAAAGGTACAACTGAAACTGAAACTGAAATCTCGAGCTCAATTTATAGGCCTCGGTGGGCTCTGGGCGTCGCGACACCAAGGCCTTTGGCGTCGCTACGCCGGCTTCTTTTGGACGTGGCATGCTAAGGTGATGACACGTGGCGATTCTGAATAAGGTGATAAGGTGACACGTGGCAATGTGGTTGGAGTCTCAATTATTATGACACGTGGTGGCTTCTGATTGGTCGGCTCAGATTATTATCCGCCACATGTCAGATAAGGATAAGTCAGTCAATAATTGATGCTGACGTGGCGCTGACGTGGCGACATGTGGCAATTTGGCTGTCGGCACCATAGAATTGCGACACGTGGCACGCTGTGATTGGTTGATGATGACGTGGCAGCCACGTGGCACTTTGACTCGGTCAACCGGTGATGTGGACGATGACGTGGCTGACAGGTGGAGTGACACGTGGCGACACGTGGTGATGGCGACTGTCGGCACCGTAGGATGATGACACGTGGCACGGCGTACGTTAGTAGATCGGCTGTGATGGTGACACGTGGCACGACGCACGTTAGCAAAGTCAAATTTTCTCAGATTCTGATTTATGGACCCGGCGTATGTTAGCACTGTTCGACGCATGTTAGGCGTCGCGACGCTGAAAATTACCAAAATGCCATTTTCGTCCAATTTTCACTGTTTTGGCCCAAATCACCTCCAGAGTGTCCTGAAAGTTTATTTATCTACAAAATAACACAAAACGCATCAAAATATTCACAAGACTCAAGAAACTATACAAAATATTAGGTTAAATGAGTGGGAAATAGTGATATAATTACCACTCATCACTATTCGACTCGTAAATATTCCTATTGACGTTGGTGTATCATTTATCAGGAATCTTCGAATGAGTCGTTCAATATTTATCCAATAAATACCTATGTGTCTATATGAGTCTCCCAATACTCATGGTTTACTGAGACAAACCATTAGAATAATTATAATATACGACATGTACCGGTCACACGGGTTTACTAACCGACTAGGCATGTAAACCTTGACTGGGAACATTTTAAGAATGAATTATATTGTGACATCTCTCAGTAACAAATTACGGCGCTTTTGCAATCACGTCACAACTATTCATTCTAAGGTCTTTTACGCCTTTACCATATATAAGATTATATTGATGAAAATTACTCAATTTTATTCATAATAAAATATAAATGCACATCATATTTACAATAAATACAATAAAATTTGGCGCGCTGAGCACCAACTCCAATATTACATACCTATTTGAATTCCCTTAAGTGCTGATAAAGATTTTCTGATTCTAGACTGTGGAACGTGGGTAAAAGTTGGATGATTCCTGGTTTAAAATTGAAACGTGATGCATCTGAGGGAAAGCAATGCAAGATGATGATCTTATCCTACGGGATTCATGAATTTTTAGAGTGTTTTAGGATGATTAAGATCGCCATGCTGACACTCATATTCTACCTGATCAACTGGATTTTCATCTCAGCCAGGTGGGTTTTCATTTCGGTTCTCGGCCATTTTGATAGACGATGAAGGTGATAGAAACTCTCTATTTAATCTATCGCTAGATGATCGAGACCAATATCTTATGTAATCTAAATGTAGACTATATACTAAAATTTAAATATGTAAATACAATAATTAAAAAAATTAATAAACAAGTGAAAAAAATAAAATAAAAATAAATGACAAAAGAAAAAAATATAAAAAAAAAAAGAAAATACAAATGTAGTGATTAGATCTAAAAACATAATCTGATTCTTGCCAATTCATATCTCAATTGAATTTATCATTCAACTGTCTCAATTTCTCGAATTAGGTTCTCACAAATTTTTTTGGAAGAATCTATAGATGAAGATGGTTCAAGAAATTATTTGGTAAAGTGCAAACTCCATTTCAATTGAGTTTTCTGTCTACTGTAATCTTGAAGAATCAAGTGCATGGTTTTTCTATAAGTGGGATGTCTGGGTTCAGTATTCATTTAGGACCAATCATGACATTTTCGATTTATACAAATACAAAGAAGAAAAAAATGAGATGTTGAAAATATAAAAAAGAAAAGAAATACAAAATAAAGAAAAAAAGAAAAAAATTGTAAGGATGTTAAATTATTCTATTTACTAAATTACATTCCGCGGCAACAGCGCCAAAAACTTGACACACTCACAAAATGGTTCTTTACTCCCAAGTATAAGAGTATCGAAGTAATAAATAACCAGGTAAGTCCGGGGTCATCCACAAGGAATAGATTTAGTAAAATAAAATAATAATTTGAGTGAAAATGAAAATATTGAATTATTTGAAATGATTGACAATTTTAAAATTAGATTGCAACAATAAAATAAAATGATGGGGGTTAGAGGATCCACTTTTTGTTGGGGTTTTGGCGCGGCCGCAGCGGAAGCTCGCTGTTCGGGTGAAATCATAATTTTAAAATTTTTAAATTACCGAATAAATTATTCAATATCCAATATGAATAATTTATTCATATTTCACCTAAACATATTTATTCGATATCAAATAACGATATAAATAGCTAAGGAACATTGCGAAACTTTTACGAAAACGATTTTTCCGTAAATTGGCATAAAATACGTTTTTGATCGAACCGATCACCCAATACACATGAGGGCTGCCCAGGTTAGCCCAACAGTGTTAGGACAGTTCATGAGCTGCCCGAACAGTGACTAATTCACTGTTTGGGCAACCGTCACCCGTTTGGCTCAAAAGTCACCCGGTAACGCCGTTTTTCGCCGTTTTCATATATTTCAACTCCGAAATAATTTCCGGCAATTGTTCCAATGCCCAAAACACATCCATTTCATTTATACAACATAATTTTCATCACTAAAAATACATAATTTCTAGATCTGATTTTGTAACAAAAAATATCATTTTTCATGTTTTAAATCCAATTTTCTCAACATTAATCATATTAATATTAACAACAACCAAAGCCACCACCTATGAAGAACTCAAGAACAATTCTATGAGTTATAAGAGTGGTCATAACACTATAGTATACATGGCAAAAAAGCTCGGGCCCGGCCCGACTCGGGGTAAAAAAAGTCCGGGCCAGGCTTCACCTAAAAAGCCCGGGCCCAGCCCGGCCCGGACTTAAAATAAATAATTAAATATTTTAATTTATAAAATATATATTTATAATTTTTTATAATAAAAAAATCGGGTCCGGGCTTAAAATAAATAATTAAATATATTTATTTATAAAATATATATATTTATATAATAAATGACCGGGCCGGCCCGGTGACAGCTCGGGCTCGGGCCGGGCTTATCAAAGCCCGGCCCGTTGCCATCCCTACACTCTAGAATGGCAACAAGTCATGAAATGACAAAATTGAACTAATATTATAATAATATTATCCAATCTAACTTCACACATGCATATAGCCTCCAAATCTATCCTCCAAATCAAAAAGGCCCAAAATATAAGAAAGAAAGAAACCCTAGAACTATTATAGATATTCAAGAACAAGAAACAAGCTTTCTAAGTTTAAGATTATTGAAGATTACCTCCAAATCTTGTAATTTCCTTAAACTTTTTTTCTTGAATTTCTTCACTTTCTTCATTGACTCTTCAAGAAATTTATGGGTGCTTTCATGGAGGTGGATTTCGGCCATGAAGGTTAATTGTTGAAGAAAATAAAATTTTCCAACTTTAAATAATGGTCAAAACCGACTTAGGAGGGGGGTGAAGGGCATTTTGGTCATTTGGTCATTTTTAATCTAATTAAACAATAATAAGCCTTAAGTTAACAAATCCAATTTGTAAACTTTAAGCTTAATAAAATCATGCCACATGTAACCAATTATAATCATACATATTCCATAATATTTATGTAATATTGAAATAATTTAATTATCTAGATATTTAACATTTAAATACCTAAATAATTAATTAATGCGATTATTATTAAATATGTATTTTTATTTACATTAAATAACAAATACATATATTAATGACATGTGTCAAAGTCTCATTTGACAAATAATTAATATGTATCAAATCAAATTTTGTATCAAATACAAATACACATTAATTATTAATTGACCGAAATGCCTCTAATGCATGTATTTTCATTTAACCGATTAAACGATTCGAATTAACTCATTTAATCCGGTGAAGTATTATGAATAATCTGTATTATTCATAATACGTTGCCTAAGTGCTCAACGAGTACACTTCATATTGTGGGACTCTCTAAGTTTAGGTTTATCCGTCACGAAATCTAATTTCGTGTCCATAATTCACCCACTCATGAATTATGACGACCACAGATAATCTCGCTAAACTATGCAAGTCAAGGTCATTGCATACGTATAATCCCTCCGTCACAGACTATCCATATTATACCTGGGATATTGATAAGAATGTCAAATCCTTATGGTATAATATAGTTGACTTTCAAATTTATGATCTCTAAATAACACTCGGAACTCGCTTTCGAAGTTGTACCACGACCATGGATTTGCTAGATAACAAACACATGTAAGATATTATTGGAGTTCTACGGTCCCGAGGATCAAATAACAAGCATAAACACATGTGTGAATACAATCGAGGAAGTTACAGAATACTTACATCGATCAGTTGAGCGACGCGGTGGACAACAAAAATTGATTTTCTGTCTCCCACATGTCACGGCAGTGAGCTGCTGGTTTCCTCCAAGAATCGGCCATGTGAGGTCCTCCGTCAAGCTCCAAGCTTTGCGAAATGATCCCAAGCTCATGGGTGGACTTCCCTATCACCTTCGCATGTCTCTCGGAGTGCTAGCTCTTGATGATTTTGCCACAAAATCACCACACTTTGCTTCCCTTGCTCACGGTTTTTGCCCAGAAAAATAGTGAAGAACAGCCCAAATGGGCGTGAGAGAGAGAGAGAAAAGAGAGGAGAGATGTGTGTGTTGGTTGGAAATGCGTATCTAATACACACTTTAATTAATCAAAAATGATTTACCATTTTCTTTTTCCAAAAAATCAAATGGCATTAAAGTTTGCCAACCAACATCAACTCCCATCAATCATGAATAGTGACTGGTGTCAATCACACAAAGTGAAAGACATCCATCACTTGATTGACGAATGATGTGACGCTAGATGCGACTAGCGATTTGACGCTTGATTTGACTTGCGTGCCGCACTCGAATTCGAAATGCGAATGCGCTCGCAAATAATCCCGGGCTCGGGTTCACTAATTCCAAATTAACAAATTTTCCGTTGCGACGTTATTAAATCTAATTTAATTAAATAATCATGTCTAGCATAATTACTATTCACGTCGCTAACGAATTATTTCTAAATTAATTCGTTCGCCCGAATTAAAATCTAATTTCAATTCCGCATCGAAATCCAATTTCGTTTAATATATCGAATATATTAATTTATCGATTAATTCCAAATTAATCGTTTTCTCTCTTTAAATGATATTTTATCCCAGATAAAATATCTCCGTAATTAATTCCAGATTAATTTTCTCTCTCATCTAATTAATCCCAGATTAATTAAAAGTGAGAGTCATACGTCATCGGTGAATCTTCGGGAAGCGACCCATTAGATCCCCCGGATATGTTGGCAGTAAATTCGGTCGTCGGACTATCCGAACACGTAAGTACCTAGTACTACGTTTGTACCGATTTACAAGACAAGGTTGGCTTCTAGCAAAGCGCCATGCCAACCCAATTCTCTAGAAATATCCTTACAGGAATATAAGATCTATATCAGGCGTAGTATACGTAGTATTGCGTATTTCGATCCAGTATCGGATGATCACATGCAAGGCATGAGGCTGGTACAGTGTCTGCCCCGTACGAAGCATATATCGGATTACGAGCAACTAGTCTCTTATTATCGGATAAACATGACCTAATCATAATATCCCGATAGCTGCAGCATATAAGAGCACCAGTTCCGTATCCTACGTGATCATCATCTCCACTATGACTGGAGTGATACTTCCGTCTTGACATCACACCCAACACACTACGATACTCAATATACCCAGTAGAGGCGTACACAGAACTTGTTAAAACCCTGGACGATCAAAACCAAAGAATATCGATTGTCGCAAGTATTAGCGGTGCAAGTCTCAGGTTAAGACCAAATACACCTACCCTGATTTCAGACTTCCATAGACACATAGTCATACTACCAATGAAATTTCGATGGGGTCTATCCAGAGCGAAGCTGCTTCCCGTACCATCGGTAAACACAACCTCCTATTACACTTGCATGAGTATCATATACCCAAATATATGAGAACTATGCCGTTTATGCCCTCACAATGCGCACAAGTGTAATTCTAGTCTTTTACGCATTTATCGATGTCCAATCTCGATAATACTCTGACTAGGGATATTTAATGATTTATCCTTCGTGGACTGATATTGTCTCATATCATTTTCAATCCAGGAACAAATCACAGGGACCTCCTATCATTTATACATCTTGGTGATCTAATCACAAATGATAAGAGTGCAATCTCCTTTGTTACATAGTTAATTTGTACAACAACACCATGATCTGTATAAATAGTAACGCTATGGGTCATAATTGTCCAACAAATACATATGCCCTGTACACATGATTGATAGATTCTATCTTGATACGCACTGGATATCATGAGCATCAGTCCCCACCCAACGAACATGTGGAGGTCTGATCTAAATAGATCGGTGACGTGACTGCCATCAAAGTATGGAGGATAACTCATATATCTACTGTGGTATCTCAAGTCGAAGGACCACTATGCTCGCTCAACTCGAGAAGATTCATATTAATGTTTGTGTACCATCTATTAGGAAATCTTCAGTGAGTCATTCAGTGTTTATCAAATAAACACCTACATGTCTATATGAGTCTCCCGAGACTCATGGTTCATTGGGATAAACCATCGGACCAAGTCACGATATACGACATGTACTGGTCTCAGCGGATTTTACTAACCGACCCCTGTTAGTAAATATTGACCAGGAACTTTATTTAAGGATATACAACTTATAGTGACGTTTCCCAATGTCAATTACAAACTACGTTGTAACTGCGCACTACGTTGTAATTCCTAGGGTCTTTGTCTAATATACACATATCACTAAATCATATTTAGTTTCAATCTAATCATAATTAGATATCTAATCGTAATTAGATCGAATATGTATATAAAAGACAATAGGTGCTACCATTAAATAAGTAATATTATGGAAAAAGACATTATCGTATTCATGAATCGGTTATAAATACGATCCGGATTGGCACTCTGAGCACTAACCCTAACACCAATTATTTCAAATTCAGAAATCATACTTTTTATAATATATAAATTATCATTATTACCCAGTTAATTTATGTCATGAATTAATTATATCAAATAAATAAAACTAGCCATAAAGTCAGTGATAACATTTATCTATAATAAGTCTAGTTAGATACTTAATTATGCCAAATAAATAAAACCAGTCATATAGGCGGTAACAAAGTTTTTCAATAATTAATCCAAATTTAAATTAAATATTAATCATTAGATTACAATTCATATATTATAATATAAATACGATTAATCTATATTCTCATATTAAGAGCTTCACCTTTTACTCCAACATGATGAAATTAACTATTCATGATTTAAATAAAAACATGCATAATTTTATTACTAAAAAAAGATATTACAATAAAGCTTAAAAAATAAAACACACAAGACACTCTCTTCCAAGTTTTCAAGAGAATCTTCTGAAGAAAATAAGAGAAATGAGAGTTTAGCATCATCCTATTTATAGAGGATGCTCAGTGTCTTCAACAATTGAAAATTGTAATTATTGAAGATATTTGCATACCCTCCACAATAAATCTTTTCTTAATAATTACATATAACACATCTTGGATTTTTTTCATCAATTTCGGTCTTGAAAATCCCAGAACTAGAAAATCTTATAAATAGAAAAGTTATAGATATTTGAGTATTCTTTCATCTAGATCTGGAATCGCCTCAATATGAAATCATAGTAAAACGCTATGGACAAAATACGAAAATTGCGCAAGGTTGGAATTTCCGAAACTGTATATTGTTAGAACGCTCTTTAAGTTCTTGGCCTTCAAAATCTAAATGTCACATCCATTTTTCTAGTTATGCATCTAAAGATTTATTTTACCTACATAAGAAATAAATATCACAATAAAAATATATAAAATATAAATTTAATTATTATTTTACAAATGTGCTAAATTAAGAGGATTAATGAAATTATAAGTGTAAAATGATTAGTTTATCTTTTATTAAGTGTACATTTTTTAATGTTCATCAAAATAGGTAAGAAGAAGATTCTAAAGAAAAACTCCAAGAAACCAAGGAAATCCAAATCTGCAAGGCCGAAGGTGGCTCGTGACGAATGTCTACATTGTAAGAAGTCAGGGCATTGGAAATGAGATTACTCAGAACTGAAAGGACACTCATGACCCTCATGTAAGTTTTCTATTTTTCCTATTATTGATATTTATTTGGCCTTGTTGGTTTCTAATTAGGTCCCAAGAATCATCAAATCAAGCATGATACTAGTGAATACAACAATGGAGAATGGCGGAATCATACTCACAATGATCGGTTTGGATGCTACGAAGAACACAAGCCTTTTCAGCCCTCCTTGAAGCTCGGGAGTGGCTTCTCCTTGCAGTGGACTGCTCGGTTTTGGTCTCTTTTACTCCTCCAAGATTCGGCCATTGATGACCTCCATTGAAGCTCCAAGCTTCACGCTTCAAAATGATTCCATACACATGTGTTCACTGCCCTATCACCTTTGTATTAACCCATTTGTGTGCTAGCACCTTGTCTTATTCCTTGCTTCTCACGGCCAAGCCAAGATCTTGAAGAAGAAGAAGAAGAAAACGGCTCAAAGCCGAGAGAGAAGATGAGGGAAAGAGATGGGTTTCCTAGAAACCGTGAGTGTGGTGGTGAGAGAGAAGAAAAAAAATGTTTTTATATATTTGATTTCCAAAATCAAATACCAAAAACCCTTTTTTTCATTTACCAAAACTCAAAAAACAAAAACTAATTAATGCTTTTCAACTACCACATCAATCACTCAATCAATCAATCAAATTCTCATATCACTCAAAGTGAAATATGATTTGACGCTTAATGTGACTAGCGATTTGACGCTTGATATGACTTGCGTGCCGCATTCGAATTCGAAATGCGAATGCGCTCGCAAACACACTCGGGCTCGGATTCGCTAATTCCAAATTAACGAATTTTCTGTTGCGACGTAATTAAATGATTATGCCTAGTGAAATCACTATTCATGTCGCTAACGAATTAATTCTAAATTAACTCGTTCGCCCGAATTAAAATCTAATTTCAATTCCGCGTCGAAATCCAATTTCATTTAATATATCAAATATATTATTTTATCGATTAATTCCAAATTAATCGTTCTCTCTCTTTAATTGATATTTTATCCCAGATAAAATACCTCCGTAATTAATCCCAGATTAATTAAAGTGCGAGTCATACATCATCGGTGAATCTTTGGGAAGTGACCCATGAGATCCCCGGATATGTTGGCAGTAAATAGGGTCGTCGGACTATCCGAACACGTAAGTACCTAGTACTACGTTTGTACAGATTTACAAGACAAGGTTGGCTTCTAGCAAAGTGCCATGCCTACCCAATTGTCCAGAAATATCCTTATAGGAATATGTGATCTATATCAAGCGTAGTATACCGTAGTATTGCGTATTTCGATCCAGCATCGGATGATCACGTGCTAGGCCTAAGGCTGGAATTGTGTCTGCCCCGTACGAAGCACATATCAGATGTCTGGTAACTAGTCTCTATAATCGGATATACATGACCTAGTCATAATATCCCGATAGCTCGAGAATTTAAGAGATCAAGTTTCGTATCTTATGTGACCATCATCTCCACTATGACTGGAGTGATACTTCCATCTCGACATCACACCCAATACACTACAATTCTCAATATACCCAGCATTGGCGTACACAGAACCTGTTAAAGTCTTGGACGACCGCAACCAAAGTATATTGATTGTCGTAAGTATTAGCGGTGCAAGTCTCAGGTTAAGACCAAATTACACCTACCCTGATTTCGGACTTCCATAGACACATAGTCATACTACCAATGGAATTCCGAGGGGGTCTATCCAGAGCGAAGCTGTTTCCCGTACCATCGGTAAAACACAACCTCCTATTACACTTGCATGAGTATCCTATACCCAAATATATGAGAAATATGTCGTTGTGCCCTCACAACTTGCACAAGTGTAATACTAGTCTTTTACGCATTATCGATGTCCAATCTCGATAATACTCTTACTAGGGATATTTAATGATTATACCTTCGTGGATTGATAATGTCTCATATCATTCTCAATCCATGCACTAATCATAAGGACCTCCTATCATTTATACATCTTGGTGATCTAATCACAAATGATAAGAGTGCAATCTCCTTTGTCACATAGTTAATTTGTACAACAACACCATGATCTGTACAAATAGTGACGCTATGGGTCATAATTGTCCAACAATCTCCCACTTGGCCTATAGCCAGTCAGTCGAGTGTTTAACACCCTAACTATGTATGGTTGGCTCAATTTGCTGAGGAAATGCTTTCGTCAGCGGATTTGCATGATTATCATCTGATGCGATTTATTTGATCATCACATCGCCACGATGTATGATCCGAACGAATCAGATGAATATCAAAGTATGTATCTGGATCGTTGATGAGACCATTAATTCTTTAGCCTGTGCTAACGCCTAGCTCGGCTGCTAACAGAACTATATCAAATCTAATTAGATTTTTTATTGACCCAGATGGCTTCTATTGCTGCCTCAACTGCTGTAATTAACCCGCATTTGTTGTTTATTCGGTAACAGTATCTTGCTTGGAAGATTTCCAGCTCACTGTACCGTTATTCAAACTTTTATAGTACCGTTGTTACGACTTATAGTCATTATCTTGAAAGCCAAGCTTTCACCGATTATATTATGGGAATATCATTTCCAAGAAATGATATATCATCATTACTCAGGACATTCACTGTCAGTGCGCTCCCACTAACCTCCTTATATACACAAGAATTATTTTCGTTTTGAATTAAATTATACATCATTATGATTACATCAAAACGATAATTCCAAGAACTTAATGCTTGCTTCAATCCATCTATGGATCGAATAACCTGCAAACCTAGTTTGCTTGTTATGGTTCAACAAAACCGTCAGGATATGTAAACATCCTCCGAAAGGTTTTCGTTAAGGAAAGAAGTTTTCCCGTTCAGCTGCCATATTTCATAAATGAAACATGCAGCATCAGCAAGCATTATCCAAATGGATTTACCATGGCAACAGGTAAAAGTTGAATCGTAATCAACACAATGTTGATAACGATACCTTTCTGCTGAATTTTCGACACGTGGCATGGTGGCTAAAAAAAACGGCTCGTTGAATTTTTGACATGTGGCATGCGGTGCACGTTAGCAGATTGCTTGTGATGATGACACGTGGCATGGTGCACGTTAGCAAAGTCAAACTTGGAAACTTTGACTTTTTGACCTGGCGCATATTAGCAGTCTCCGGTGCACGTTAGAGGTCGGGACGCCCAAAATTACCAAAATACCCTTTTGCCAAATTTCACAGTTTTGCTCCAAATCACCTCCAAAATGTCCTGAAACTTTATTTATCTACAAAATAACACAAAACACTTCAAAATATTCACAAAACTCAAGAAAATATACAAAATATTAAGTTAAATGAGTGGGAAATAGTGATAGTTTTACCAGTCATCACACCCCCAAACCTAACATTTTGCTAGTCCTCGAGCAAAAAAAAATAACATAATAAAAATTTAACTAAGCCACTTTCGTAGGGATCACGATTGCATTTAGCATATGCAATAAGCCTTTAAACCCCTAGGTGTCCCTAGTGGAAGAGTTGTAGTCTCGTGAGGGTTTACAGCAATGATACCCACAAACATTTTACAAAAGTAAAAAAGTAGTGAAACTAATGCACACAAAAGCAAAAAGACAAGAGAAAAGAGAATAAATAAGTTAGTGACTAATCAGGTTAAACTTCTACTCCAAGTTATTAGTTGTTTTGTTTCATTTTAAATTACTGAATAAGTAAATTCTCCGATTATTTTTATCATTCTCCATATACACAATTAACAAAGTATTATACAACTCATCTTTGCCCACAACAGTCATAAGTGCAGTTGATAAGAGAGTAATATTTTTGTCCTAAAGTTTTATCAGAATTCACATCTTTTATAGTAATGGAATAAATTTTTTGATTTTTCTTTTTTTTTTTGATTTTTTTCTCTATTTTTTATTTATATACAATATCTTCCATCTATGTAGCGAGTTTTAGGTCAGTGGCTCCCAAACCAGTTGGCTTTAGGGCATCAGGTGTTAAGACACCCCTAAAGACTTGATTACTCAGACTTCAGATATATGTATATTTTTTCAGCATCTTTGATCCATGTAGCGAGTGTTGGGCCAGTGACTCCCAAACCAGTTGGTTTTAGGGCACTAGGTGTTAAAACACCCTTACAGACTTAATAACTCGGATCTCAGATGTATATATATATATTTTTTATTCCATCACTTTTTTGAGATGCTTCCTCCAAATGAACTAGAGTACTGGATATTACAAATTTTTCAATTTTTAACTCATGTCTGTATGTTACTATGCATGTTGATAATACTTGCCAACTAAGTATATGAAGATCCTTTTTAGTCAATTTTATAGAGAATTTAAAAATTAAATAATTTAATAGGAAATAAACAAAAATTAACTTGTTTTGAAAAATGGGTTTGAAATACGTATCATGAGTGAGAATTTCTTACACAGCTATTTCTTACCAATTTCACCTTTTTAGTCAACATAAAAACAAAACCATAAACATAAAGAAATAACTTCTACTGGTCATATAACTATAGTTCTCATGTGGGTTTTAGGAGTGTAAACAAAGGCTCTCGCTGACGAAGGATTGTTCACAACTAGGACTCCCCACTCAAGAGTTCAAGCGACCAAGTGAACGCACCTTTTTTATACCTTATGGTACGTGCCAACAAGTTATGGTGTGTGACTAACTGTCGAATGGACTTCCCGTTGTAGATTCCCCAGAGGGAGGGTGGAGCGAGGCTCAGGAGGGTGGAGCGAGGCTCACTTAAGTACCCAAGCCTCTTAGGCTCTTATCGCTTGGTGTCAGGAATAAACAACGAGTCCTCCAAACTAGTCTATCACAACAAGCTACAGGTGAATGATTATCTAGGTGCCTTCACAGCTTTTCCTTATAGAGAGGTAGTAAGTGAAGGAAGACACCAAACCATCACCTAGCTTTAAATATGCCTTTGTTTTTATTTTTCGAAAAATTTAGGACTAAAAATCTAATAAAAATAAACAAGATACTAACCAATTATTTCCTCCCCCAAACCTAAATGAGACATTGTTCCCAATGTCTTAAATAGTAAAAGAAGAGTTTAGAAGATCATACCTGGTTAGCAGAAATGTAGAAAAATTACCGATTAAGATCTATGTCTAATTTACGCTTCTTTCCACGATCGCTATCTGACCAGTTCATCTTGGAAAGAATGGGGTCGATTTTTGGTTCAAAGGCTAAAAGTTGGTCAATTAATTCCTCGGCTTTTCTCGCAGTTAAGAATATGTCCTTTGTTGGTTTCGAGATGAGCCCAAGTCTGTTAGCATATGCAAGAAATACGAAAAGAAAATCGAAAAATCCATCCACATTAAGTAATCCAATGGGTTTCTGGTGGATGTTCAAATTTGCCCAAGATGCTACTGTGAATATTTCCTCCAACATGTCTAGCCCGCCAGGTAAAGCAATGAAGGCGTCAGCGTGATTGACCATTTCAATGAGCTGTTCAGACATGTCTGGGACAATGCATTCCTCTCCATTTGAATCTCCGATGAGGCCTGTCTCTGCTAATGGTTTTGGAATGATCCCCAAAACATGGCTGCCACCTTCTTGTACGGCTTTTGAAACATATCCCATTAATCCAAGATTGCCACCGCCATATACTAAGTGCATGTTCCGTTCAACAATAACTCTACCCAATTCCTTTGCGGCCTCCATATATTCTGGCTTGTTTCCAGAATTTGATCCACAAAACACACAGATATGAGTAACTCGTCTCTTGGAAGTTGTTTCCATTTTTCTCTTATCTGAATTTTTATCTTGATGTGTAGAAGAGAAGTCCGACGAGCTGAATTTATAGATCCTGAAAAGGGTGAGTAATAGTAGCACTAGTACCTGCCAAATGACAATTATTAGACGAACGTTAAAATAAATCATGAAAAGTCAAAAAATATAGATCTTGTCGGCGAAAATAAAAGAAATAACAAAAGAAAAGCAAATCAAAGCAATAATTAAGGCAACAGAATTGTGTACGCAATACGCCATTCGCTTAGTATAAATTCATTAGGATGCGTCTCAAGAATTCATTCCTTACTCATCCATCACTAATGAATTATCTTTTATCTTTGCCAAACACCATTCCTTCTGTCTTATTCTTTGGTTGAGCTTTTCCTACAAAAATAACACACAAAACTCTACAACATGTATACACAAAATATAGAAATTATAATAAATTGCATGGGTTGCCTCCCTGCTAATGCTAAATTTTTCGTCTTCAGCCAAACGTGACTGAAATCCATCTGTCAAGGCGATTTCAGCGTTGTTTTCGATGTCATATTAAAGACATTCTCATGTGTGTTGCTTTTGAAGGGTTTCTTCCAACGGTAAGGTGGTAAAAAGAATTTTGTCCCATTCAGTGCTTGTACCACCTTTTTAACTTTTGTTGCTCCAGTGATTCCTGAAAAGAAAGAAAGAAAATCAGGAGGTCTTGTATGGTGCTTGACTTGGAATGGGATTTCCATTCTGTCAAGCTTCTGAGTAATATCACTAAATTCTACTCCCCAAAATAGTGATGTTTCGCCTGAATTCACTCTATCTTTAATTTTGTCTGACAATTGCTCCTCTATTTGCTATGCTTCTTGCTCCACATTTTCTTCACAGATGAATTTTAGGATCTCAGTATTCAGTTCTTCATCTGTCATCTGTGAAATGCATGCTCCTGAAATATCAATGTGAGAATGTAAAGAAATATCAGATTTTAGGTCTTCATCCTCTGATCTGAGTGAGCTGATTGGCTTAGGTAGATCGTCTTCAAACATTAGTGCAAAGCATTCTCCAAGATCTGCATTCTGAGGATGAAAAGTTTCATCCTTCCTTGTTGGTGCAGTTAGTACAAGAAACTCAGCTTCTTCATCCTCGTTAGAGTCAGAATAATAAAAATCAAATTGAGACTTTGTTGGTGCAGGTTCCTGAACTGATACCTCTGATTCTTGATACTGCTCAGCCTCGTCCTCTATTATGATGGCATGATGAATCTCAGGATATTCAAAGGCTTCTTCAGTATTATTTGAATTTGCTCTGTGAGATATGTGATTCAGGTTCTCTGTTAATTGTCTAACTTGATATGTCATTCTTTGTATAAACGCTACTTGACTCTGAATTTGTACATCAAATAGAGCTTCTCGTTTCTTGAGCCAATCTTTTAGCATGTAATTCAACTGATCTTCCTCTGATGGATCTGGTTCTTGATGAAGATCGTAGATAGATGGTGGATAAGATGGAAAATGTGATGATTCTACGTACCTTGAATGATTCCAATAATTCTGCCACTTTGAAAGGTATATACATTGATCGCTCGGGTGGTTACCATCACATATTACACATCTCCTCATTTCATTCTGATGAGAAAATGTAGTATTGCTTGGTTCTGGCTTCCAATGATAGTTGTTGGGCTGGACAACAGGCCTCAGAAAACTAGACTGTTGCTCCCGGATTTGGGGTGTATCTTCTTCTAGTAAAGCTTGTAATTTTTCAAAATATTCCATTTTTTCAATCACCTGAAAACAAAAGAAAGAAATAAAAGTTGTAGATAATAATAAAGAAAATTAGATACAAGTAAATTAGATAGCTTCAAAATTAATAACTCAAGAAAAATAAGTCCCCGGCAACGGCGCCAAACACTTGACCGGCGTAAACACACGTATAACGCAAGCGCACGTATCGTTCAAGTAGTATAAAAATATCGATCCTACGAGGACTTAATTCCTACTGTTGTTATTAATTGTTGATACTATTTATTTACAGATATCTAATTATAGGGAGAAGGGAATTGATTGCTTGAAATGATTTGCTTTGAAGATTTGCTAAATAAATAAATAAAAAGACAAAAGAAAATACTAAGGAAAATAAAAGACTCAAAGATCTAGGGTTGTGAATCTTTCTAATATCTTTAAAAAAATGAAGTGATTATTTTATGTTTGTGTAATAAATCAGTTTACTAACCTGGAACAAAAATTTATGCGAAAGCATCTGTCGATGGTCAGACACAAATACCCAGTTTAATCCAATTGAATCATATGTCTATGTCAATTAAATTACCTGAATTCATTAAGTTTAAGTTCCAATTATGGTTACCCCCGCCCGACAGGTATATTCCTATCCTGTAAGGAAATCTATTAAAGGGTTATCTATCCTCAAAGAAGATCGTGGGCTATTAAGTCAAAGGTTGAAACCTAAAATCCCTATGTCTAGTTCATTTTAGATTTATCACATCAATCTTATTGGTGATCAAACAACAAGAAGCATTTAAGACTTAATAAGTAAACCTTTAAATTACTCAAATTATAAAATAACCTCTTATAAACCGGTGATATTAGATTTCATCACAACCTAGAAACTAACTTAGTTATAACACATAGTTATGACAGATAAAAAAAAAATTACTAAAAAATAATTGCAAAAAAAAAATAAATAAAATGCTAAGGTAAAAGGAATTAACTTCTACTATTTACTATTTAGATATCTCCCATAAAATAATATATAATCTTGTGATATTTTAAACCAACCTTCCGGAATGGCGGTATCTTGATTAAGTCAAATTCAAATATACCAGCCATAAGGCGGAACAGAATATAAACTTAAGCCAACCGTCCAGTATGGCGGTATCCTCATTAAGTCAGGTTTAACCAATTTAAATTGAATAACCAACCGTCCAGAATGGTGGTATCCTTTATTAATTCAGGTTTTAAATAGTTTATATATTATATTTTAAGGGAGATTAATCTAAATAGCAAAAGTAAAAGTATTACCTTGTTACCTCAGCATGGAGAAGTTACCCCCTCATGGATGAATACAAACTACTATTTATAGAAGAGAATTACTACTACAAACGTAAATAAAACTGAATAAAAGAAACTAAAGAAGAGAACTCTCAATTTATATATAAGGATTTCAGAGGAAGAGGTACATTTGAAACTAAAAATTCAAAATCTATTTATAGGAAAAAAAAATCCAATTTTTTTATTATTATTTTTCTGATTTTTTTTTAATTTTATTATTATTTATTATTATTATTATTATTATATTTTTATTTTTTTTGGATCGCTGAATTTTTGACACGTGGCATGCGGTGCACGTTAGCAGATTGCTAGTGATGATGACACGTGGCATAGTGCACGTTAGCAAAGTCAAACTTGGAAACTTTGACTTTTTGACCTGGCGCATATTAGCAGTCTCCGGTGCAGGTTAGAGGTCGGGACGCCCAAAATTACCAAAATACCCTTTGTGTCGGGACGCCCAAAATACCATTTTTGCCAAATTTCACAGTTTTGCTCCAAATCACCTCCAGAATGTCCTGAAACTTTATTTATCTATAAAATAACACAAAACACATCAAAATATTCACAAAACTCAAGAAACTATACAAAATATTAAGTTAAATGAGTGGGAAATAGTGATAGTTTTACCACTCATCAGAGGTGAGATCAGAAACTCATACCCAGGTTGTTTTTTGACTCTCTCTGAATTACGTGGTTCTTGTGTATTCAAAGATTAATGGAATAGTTTCATCCTTGATGAACTATTTGTGTTCCGTTAGGACTCGGTGCCAGGAATAGTATTACTCCGATTTTCATCGAGTTTTACTATCCTCCCACTTACCACTCCATATCGGTATTCCTCTTAGGAAAACCGCATGGTTAGCAACAATCTAATTGTTCTCTTGTGAGGTGTATAAGTACTATACTTAGGTATTCCTAGGATAACCTACAACTTTGGCACTTATCCGATTTGGGTTTTAGTTTGGTATAATCCAAACATATGCCTAGCATACCCAAATATTCAGGAATGAGAAACCTGGTTTCTTTCCTGTTCACATCTAATATGTTATCTGTCAAACAGATATTTATGGAACCTTATTCAAAATAAGTTTTGCACTGTTTAGCGTATCCGTTGAAGGAAATGGTAGCTCAGAGCGACTCATGATTAACCTTATCATGTCTACCAAAATTTGGTTTATCCTGTCGGACACACCGTCAAATTGACGAGTTCCGGGAGGAGTCCTCATTGAAAGAATACTATACTCTTTCAAGTATATTAGAAACATATTGCTTAAGTATTTTCCATTACGGTCTAACCGTGATGGTTTAATACTTTAGCCGATCTGTTTGTTTATTTCGTGTCGAAACTGTAAAAGTTTCCGATTTGTGTTCTTCAAAAGAAACACACAGCCATAACGCGATGCCACATCCGTGTATGGTCAAGAAATATTCATATCCACTTCTAGCCTAGCTAGACATGGGCCCACTTACGTCACTATGAACGAGGGCTAGCAGATCGATGGCACTTGCACTTTTACCAAGTAAAGGTGTTTTAGGCACTTTGCCCAATAAACTAGATTCGTAGACTTTATTTGAATTGAATCAAATTATTCCTAGTACCCATTCTTCGAAAGTGTGGATATACGAGTCTTGTTTAATTGTGTCCTAGACAATAATGCCATATTTCAAGTTTCAACCTGATCAAATCAGTTTGAGCTATTTGTTTGTCATGTTATACGTGTGAGATTTATTTATATTCTAAATATAAATTCTGTTGTTCACATCTAATGTGTTTATCTCAATATCATCTTTATATAATAAAACACTTTAGTGTTCTAGAATATAAAGGTATATCCGCAACAGATTATACACTGATATAGAGATAATGTTTCTAGTCAAACTAGTTACATTATGACAGTTTCCTAATTTACGTACATACCCAAAGGGTAGTTCCTAAACTTAGGTATCTACGGTTAAAATAGCGACTTTCGTCCCATTTTCAATTCGCAGATTAATCTCAATAGAAGTCAATATCCTGCTCATAGCAGATTCTGAACATCAGTCCATATTTTATGTATCACACTAAGTATCTAAAATCCAATTTTAATACTAGTTGTGAACATATTTATGATAAACATATTTGAAGTCAGAGCCTTGCTCGTCTTCAATTTCTTCTTGGGATATGTCCTTTTATCTTCCTAGAAGATTATAATGATTTTGCCTTTGCCTTTTTCACACTTCAGAAGCCTTTGGCCAAGCCTTGGCATTCTGTAATATCGAAGTAAGGTGCGCCTTGCGCTACTTGCCTTATTGCAAACTTTGACTTTGTCTCATTGAGAATAGTCATTAAATCTCCAAGAGTTTACTATTGCAATATTTACTTCTAAAATCTAATTTTAGATTATGAAGAATCCTTCAATTTCAATCTCATACTTTAAGAATCTAATCCTTAGTTTTGATAAGAAATTAAGGAGTCTATATGACAAGTATAATGGATTAAGCACTAAAGTTATCATCACATATATCTTCCAAAGATTATGCTATACTATTTGCTTAACTTCGGGCTTAGGCATAATACGTTATTTTATCAAATAAAGTAACTTATTATTTTCCAGGACCATCCTGAAATTATTCCTAATTTGAAAATTAAAGTCGTTTAAATACATTTTCACCCATGATTATGTTTTAAACACTAATCTTTCATTTATCTTGATTCTAATAGTCCAACTATTTAATCAACGATTTGTGGTACTATATATTATAATGATTATTATAGTCCAACTATACAATCAAATATAATTTAAATTAATAAACCTCAATTACATTGATTACTATAATCCAATTATAAAATCAACTGTAAATTGAAATTAATTAATTCAAATATATTGATTACTATAATCCAATTATATAATCAACTATAATACAGTCCAACTGCTTTAATTAAAACAACAATTAAATATTAGTCCAACTAATATATTAATTTATATGACGAATGATATTTGAATGAGCGCGTATGGCAAGTAATTAAACGAATATTGCAAATTCAATTCTTGCCTCCCACTATTTTTCGGCGAGCCTCTAACCCTCTGTCGAGTACTCGGGAAACCGTATTTCCTAGTGGGCTAGGATCCCGTTGAATATCACACAATCTTGACTTTGGCCAACAAATTGTATGATAATTAACTAGGTAGATCTCTAAGATCAATTGGATCCAATCCAATTCCTAGATCCAGTAGGGGGACATCCAAGTCCGAAACATATATCTTATATATGCCAATACATCCAATGTATTACCTAACCTTTTTCCTCTGAATCAACTAAGCATTGACTTTGGCACAACAAACTTAGTGATCCCAGTTAAGCGCGACCCATTGACAATGGAAAGCTTCGTAATCAATGTTGATGGACAAGAAGTGGTCTTGACTTTGGCCAACAAACCACAACTTGGACAAGACACCGATATGGAACAAAGCTCTCGTGATTCAAACACATCCTCGACGGACAAAGGCTTTGACTTTGGCCAACAAGCCAATGCCAGTCTCGGATCTTGAGTGAGAATCACTCAATGGAAGGAAAAACGCTTAATATTTTACGAGGGTTTTTCGCGTGCAAATTGGCAACCAATTTATTATATTTGTTAAGGTCTCTTCATCATACACCCTTAAACATGCATTCTAAACACATAATAAAGCGCATATGAATAAAATAATAATGATATGCGGATGGATACTTTACACATTGATCCTAGATCAAATCTCTCACTTTCCTCTCTCCTGCTAGCACGAGTATTTACTTCTACCCATTACACTACACTTCTAAAGAAACCTCATTTACATTGAGGGGAATAGGTGATAAGAGAATACAAAGAATAAGGAGGTAATAAGGCTGGACTCGCAGGTCCAATTAATAAATCTAATTTATTACAATTTCCAAAATTGCCCCACCCATCTAATATTCATCTGATATACATTATTCATGCATCGCAACCATGTATTCACACAAGCATGTTATCAATCAATCTAATCAAATTAATTAATCTGATAATTAGTGATCATCCAATGTTCAAACAACGATTTGATTTTGCTCGAGTCAAACTCGTTTTGCGAATAAGTACTCAAAGTACGAATTCTTGAATTAAATTAAACTACAAAATTAAATCCAATTCAATTTGTATTTAATACTAATTCACTATATAATTCCAAATTAAATATTACACTTTTATTAACGAACCTTTACGACTTAAATTCCAAATTCAATCGTTACGGGTCTCAAAGCCCGATTAACATCCAATGTTTATTTAATTAAAGTCCAATGGGCTTTTAATTAATTTCTTTAAGGCGTGGACTTTTGGTCAACTCTGGTCAAAACCAATAACCAAAATCCAATCCGGGATTTACCCCATAAGCCCAGAAATCAATTTTGGCCCATTAGGCCCAATTAAATAATTAAGGTCCATTAAGTCATAATTGGACTTTATGGATGCGGTTTTGGGCCCAATTGGATCCAACCAAATTGGCCTAAACCTAACTTGGTACAACCAAGCCCAAAAGCCCAATTACAACCTTTAAGGCCCAAATCCAATTTAAACCCAATTAATTAACTTATAAAATTCCAAATTCCACAATTAATTAACCTAAGTGTAATACACAATTAATCACCCAATTAACATTTCTAAAACATCAATTAGCCTAATTAATCATGTACTTTAACATCAAATAGTGTCCAACACAATTTAATCAAAATCAAACCCATTTTCATGCTTCAATCCTTCTCGGCAATTAGGGGTTTTTCAATCCGATTCGGTTTCAATCCAATTGAATCCACAATCATCATTTCCCAAATCATTTCAACTCATCCAATGAATCAAAATCAAAAAAAAAATCACCATGAATTTTATATCATTATGAATTCGGCCAAGCCATAATTTGGGGAAAAATTGTTCAATTCAAAATTCAATCCAATTAAACCTCAAATCAACATTACCCAATTGTTTTAAGTCATCCAATGATCAAAAAACAAAAATTACCAAGACAATTAGGGTTTATCCATTTTCGGCCAAGCCAAAGCTTTTGGGGAAAATTGATCCAATCCAATTTTCTTGAAATTGATCATGCACAACTTCAATTCAAACTCATTCAAGCATACTTAATCAAACAATTTAACCAATTCATGCTCAAATCGATTTTGCCCAATTTTAAACCCTAAAAATTTCATGCTTGATATAAGCTCAAGATACCATTGTTGGTTTCTAATTAGGTCCCAAGAATCATCAAATCAAGCATGATACTAGTGAATACAACAATGGAGAATGGCGGAAACATACTCACAATGATCGGTTTGGATGCTACGAAGAACACAAGCCTTTTCAGCCCTCCTTGAAGCTCGGGAGTGGCTTCTCATTGCAGTGGACTGCTCGATTTTGGTCTCTTTTACTCCTCCAAGATTCGGCCATTGATGACCTCCATTGAAGCTCCAAACTTCAAGCTTCAAAACGATTCCATGCACATGTGTTCACTGCCCTATCACCTTTGTATTAACCCATTTGTGTGCTAGCACCTTGTCTTATTCCTTGCTTCTCACGGCCAAGCCAAGATCTTGAAGAAGAAGAAGAAGAAGAAAATGGCTCAAAGCCGAGAGAGAAGAGGAGGGAAAGAGATGGGTTTCCTAAAAACCGTGAGTGTGGTGGTGAGAGAAAAGAAAAAAAAATGTTTTTATATATTTGATTTTCCAAAATCAAATACCAAAAACCCTTTTTTTCATTTACCAAAAGTCAAAAATCAAAAACTAATTAATGATATTCAACTACCACATCAATCACTCAATCAATCAATCAAATTGTCATATCACTCAAAGTGACATGTGATTTGACGCTTGATGTGACTAGCGATTTGACGTTTGATGTGACTTGCGTGCCGCACTCGAATTCGAAATGCGAATGCGCTCGCAAACACACTCGGGCTCGGATTCGCTAATTCCAAATTAACGAATTTTCCGTTACGACGTAATTAAATAATTATGCCTAGCAAAATCACTATTCACATCGCTAACGAATTAATTCTAAATTAACTCGTTCGCCCGAATTAAAATCTAATTTCAATTCCGTGTCGAAATCCAGTATAATATATCAAATATATTATTTTATCGATTATTTCCAAATTAATCGTTCTCTCTCTTTAATTGATATTTTATCCCAGATAAAATATCTCCGTAATTAATCCCAGATTAATTTTCTCTCTCATCAAATTAATCTCAGATTAATTAAAGTGCGAGTCATACATCATCGGTGAATCTTCGGGAAGTGACTCATGAGATCCTCGGATATGTTGGCAGCAAATACGGTCGTCGGACTATCCGAACACGTAAGTACCTTGTACTACGTTTGTACCGATTTACAAGACAAGGTTGGCTTCTAGCAAAGCGCCATGCCTACCCAATTCTCCAGAAATATCCTTATAGGAATAAGTGATCTATATCAAGCGTAGTATACCGTAGTATTGCGTATTTCGATCCAGCATCGGATGATCACGTGCTAGGCCTGGGGCTGGAATTGTGTCTGCCCCGTACGAAGCACATATCGGATGTCTGGTAACTAGTCTCTATAATCGGATATACATGACCTAGTCATAATATCCCGATAGCTCGAGCATTTAAGAGAAAAAGTTTTGTATCATATGTGACCATCATCTCCACTATGACTGGAGTGATACTTCCATCTTGACATCACACCCAATACACTACAATTCTCAATATATCCAGCATTGGCGTACACAGAACCTGTTAAAGTCCTGGACGACAGCAACCAAAGTATATTGATTGTCGTAAGTATTAGTGGTGCAAGTCTCAGGTTAAGACCAAATTACACATACCCTGATTTCGGACTTCCATAGACACATAGTCATACTACCAATAGAATTCCGAGGGGTTCTATCCAGAGCGAAGCTGTTTCCCGTACCATCGGTAAAACACAACCTTCTATTACACTTGCATGAGTATCCTATACCCAAATATATGAGAACTATGTCGTTGTGCCCTCACAACGTGCACAAGTGTAATACTAGTCTTTTACGCATTATCGATGTCCAATCTCGATAATACTCTTACTAGGGATATTTAATGATTATACCTTCGTGGATTGATACTGTCTCATATCATTCTCAATCCAGGCACTAATAATAAGGACCTCTTATCATTTATACATCTTGGTGATCTAATCACAAATGATAAGAGTGCAATCTCCTTTGTCACATAGTTAATTTGTACAACAACATCATGATCTGTACAAATAGTGACGCTATGGGTCATAATTGTCCAACAGGCCTTAGACGCAAATAATGGTTGGGTGTTAGACACCAGAATTCCCAATCATATTTGCAATTCCTTGTATGAAATTGGGGTGATCGATGATCTTATATTAGATCCTTATCTGATTTACGAGTCATACATCCAAGGAAAAAATGACTAAGGCGTCATTCCTAGGTATTGGACATCGTGTTGATGATTTATTGGAGATTATATACAGTGATGTGTGTGGTCCATTAAATCATGTCACTCACGACGGTTCTTCATCTTTCGTGACTTTCACGGATGATAAGTCACGGTATAATTATGTCTATTTGATGAGATATAAATCAGAAACATTTGATAAATTCAAAATATTCCGAAATTAAGTTGAAAAAAATCGGTAAATTCATCAAGTGCCTTCGATCAGATCGAGACAGTGAATACATGAACAAAGAGTTCAAATGTTATTTAAGGATGAAATTCTCCCACAATATAGCCCACCAGCGACTCCTCAACACAATGATGTGTCTGAGTGGAGGAATTAGACTTTATAATATATGGTTCAATCCATGATGAGCTATACATATATTCCAAATTACCTTTGAGGTTATGTTTTACTAACTGTTGTTCACATACTTAATAGAGTTTCATCTAAAGTTGTTTCTACTACCTATATCAGATATGGCACGGTAGATATCCAAATCTTAGATACTTATAGATTTGGGGTTGTCATGCATATGTTAGAGTCGCGCGGGGGGATAAACTAGCACCCATTGGGTTTAAATTCAGGTTTATTAGATATCCTGAAAATTCATTAGGATATGTATTCTATAATTCTGAATAACGAAATGTTTTTGTCGCTCGCTATGTCATTTTTCTTGAAAATGAATTTTTGAGATAAAGTGGGGATTGTAGAAAGATAGAACTCGATGAGTTCGATCCTAGCTTAAAAGAATTTTTGAAAAGGAATTTCTTGAACTCTCTTTAGTAAATAATTTAGTAATAATTTCTCAATGAAAAAAGAACCTATTGACTCATGGTTTGCTTTGCAAATCATAACATCAATTAAAAATCTATTAAATTATAATTTATTATTGGTGACACATAATTTACTTGATATGTCATAACATTCATTAATTACAGTATCAGTTAATAACTTTAAATATTTATTAAACAAAATAAAGAATTCGAAACAGTATTAAAATGAAATATTAGAGATTGAAAAATTCATTTGGTTGAAAGAGTTAGGAAAATGGTCTAAAACTCAAATAATGAAAATCGATGTCGTCAGTATTTTTTTTTTTTTGAAAATGTTGGAAATCTCGCCGTCAAATCATTTCATCCGGACTTAAGTGAAGTATATAAAACTCCCAACTACTTTAGTCTCTTACAAAAAATACACTCTCTAAATTCGAATCATACACCACTAAAGAACGCCTATTGGCATGTCCTCAACACCTTATCCATAAAAAAATTCAATTTCAAAAGCAGTTCATCATTATATTAAATAATTATTTTTATTTTTATTTAAAATTAAAATCAAATATTTACTCAACCCTAACACAAAAGCAGATTCATTTTATTGAAATAAAAATACAAAAACAAAAACAAAAACAAAACATTACGGCTGAATAGAAATAAACAGGACAGGCGTGAAAGGTTTCTCTGATAAAACCCTTCACTTGCTCCTGTCTCTTCCTAGACTCTGTTGAGGAAAAGAGAGAGAGAGAGACAAATGCCAGAATTTGATTTTTTCATTTTATAATGAGCCAAGGATTCATTTTCTTCTTCACAGAAGAATATGGCTTTGCCAGAGGATGCTACTGATCCTCCACTGGCTCTTGATGGGCTTTATTGTGATGAAGAGAGTTTTGAGGATGAGGATTGTTGTATTGATCCTGAGAATGAGAAATGTGAGATAAAAGAGTCACCTTTACCACCTGTTTTGCAAGAACATGATTTGTTTTGGGATGATAATGAGTTGTTTTATTTGATCTGTAAAGAAAATAAAGACAATTTTGTGCCTTGTGATCCAATCTCAGATGAGGTTTTGACATTGGCTCGTAAAGAGGCTGTTCATTGGGTGTTAAGTGTTAAGACTCATTTTGGGTTCACTGCTCTGACTGCTGTTCTTGCTGTGAACTACTTTGATAGGTTCCTTTTAAGCCTTAAGTTTCAAAAAGACAAGCCTTGGATGGGTCAACTTCTTGCTGTAGCTTGCTTGTCTCTGGCTGCTAAGGTGGATGAGACCCAAGTGCCCTTTCTTTTGGACTTGCAAGTATGTTTATTCTGATTTTCTATCTGGGTTTTTTGTTAAAATGTTGCTCTTTTATGCGTTTGTTGTTGAGCTTTTTATTGATTTATCAATACGGGGTTCCTGTTTTGTTTAATTTTCCGGGCATTTAAGTTACTGGGTTGTTTGTTTTGCCATGTGGGGTTTGTGATTTGTTTAGGTGGAGGACTCGAAATATCTTTTTGAGGCTAAGACTATACAGAGAATGGAGCTTCTGGTGCTGTCTACTCTTCAGTGGAGTATGAATCCGGTGACCCCGATTTCATTTTTTGATCACATTGTGAGAAGGCTTGGATTGAAGACTCACTTGCATTGGGAGTTTCTCTATAGGTGTGAGCATTTGCTTCTCTCTGTCATTGCTGGTAAGCCATAAAAAAAAATGCCCTTTTTATTGCTAATTTTGGAGTCTTGACTGTTCAAATATGATTCGATAGTAAATACTTGTTATCAGTTTGTCAAAATTTGTTCTTCAAAATTTTATATTTAATGCTGGATTTGATTTCAGACTCGAGGTTTATATGCTATCTTCCTTCCACATTAGCAACTGCAATAATGCTTCATACTATTCAGGAGGTTGAGCCATGTAATCCTCCGGAACTTCAAAATCTGCTCATGGGTGTGCTTAACATTAGTAAGGTTTGAATCTAGTTACATTGGTTCCTCTGGTTTTTTATCATCTTTTTATTCTTTTTTTGTTGATTTAATTGAACTTGAATATTTACATTGCCAATGGTTATTGACTGGTTGTATTTTAAACAGGATAAAGTGAAGGAGTGCTACTTGTTCATCCTAGAATTATCAAGAGGCAATGGAGGCCAAAACCGAAGTTGCAAGCGTAAGCATCCCTCCTTGCCAGGAAGCCCAAGTGGTATTATTTATGCAGAATTCAGCTGCGAGAGCTCAAATGACTCATGGCCTCTAGCATCCCCGATGTTTTCACCAGAGCCTCGATTCAAAAGAACTCGTGTTCAGCAGATGCGATTGCCTTCACTCACTAGTACGTTTGTGGATGTGCTTGGCAGTCCTCGTTAGTCTTTCCTTGGCCTAATGTCTACTATAGGAGAAAATATATAATCCCTCTTTTCGTCTTTTGCTTATATCGGCAGTTTTTGTTCTCAAGGTGAAATCACTGTGTGTTGCATGATTTACTTATTATTACATTTCTGGCCGAAACTTTGATATCTCAAATTAGTCAGAAATGCACTCTTTCACCTTAAATGGTTACGTGGTTTGAGAATGAATAGATGGTGGTCTTTATCTTTAAACATCTTGATCAGTTTCAGAAGCATGTCTATTGATAAACCATAATCCTAGAATCTCCTTTTACATTGTCCTTAGCCTTATCAGCCGATGAATCTCATTAATTTAGGTGAAGCATGTACCATAGTTGGTGATGAATAACCCAAGTCATTGGTTGTTTTTCTTGAAAAGCAAATTGATGAGTTGAGATTCTCCTTTTACATTGTCCTTAGCCTTATCAGCTGAATCATCTCATTAATTTAGGTGCAGCAAGTGCCATGGTGATGAATGACCTAAGTCATTGGTTGTTTTTCTTGAAAAACAAATTGATGAGTTGAGATTTCCAACTGAAAGAAGCGTGAATGATGAAAGCTACACTGTTATCTGGTTTACAAATATTAGACCATAGAGAGATTAGTTCCATTTAAGTCTAAGACATCCAAACGAATTGGTGAGCTCCTTCATAGTATCAAGTAATATGGTGAAAGTCGTAGGAGGAGTAACCCAGTTGTCACTGCAACTAATTCTTCCAGCTTTCAAGTACTCTCTCTCGCTCACCCTTTAAGAATACACATTTTTTCTTTGGAAGCAGTAGTACTTTTTGTGTAGTCTATTATAACTAGCCGATTGCTTTTGTACTTGCACTATTTAATGTGTACCAATCAATGTGTCATTTAGCAATTTGTATCCCCTTGGTAGTTACCTCATGCAAATTTAGACAATTAGCTGGTTAAATGCTGTGTGTTTGCCTATTCTTGTCTCACATATTTCGTGTCTAATGGACACTGTTAATGCTATGAACTAACCAACAGTATTAAAAGTCTGCAAGCTGAAACAAACTACATTTGGAGTATTTACTGCAAAGTTTGCTGTGTTTTATAAACTACTCATACAATTTGATAGCTTAAGCAAAACTGCAGGATTATATGCACTCTGAAAGAATTAGAGCATGGTAAGTGGCGATTTCTGGTTGCATTTTTATTCTTTGAAGCTATCATGAATCGCAACTTTAGAATATAAAAGATGTAAAGATGTTATATAAACGTGAATAGACTTCAGGTTTTATGGAATGCCGTATCTTAATGTTTTCATTACAAGAATTGAGTGGAAAACGAGGTTTGCGCAATTTGTTTTTTGGTTAACAGATGGAGAATAGTTGATAATTTTGTGTGAACAATTGTGAGGCAGTTTATTATTAGATGAATAATCTTCTGATTTCGTATGTTTTTTACTTTTTAGTACTTTGATCCTGTGGTAATGCTTCTGCTTTTGTGCTGGTCATTTTAGTTACACATTGATCAGCATAATGTATGACTTAGCATATCCATAACAGAGTTATAAGGAACAGCTAAGGTTGTGAGTCACCATTGATAAATAATTCTGAAATAATGTGATAATTACCTCCTATTAAATGGTGATGCTAGTTGAGATGAACTCTTTAGTGATTTGGTTTTTCAATTGCATTTCCCTTTCAAGTCATTTTGGAAACTTTTATGGTACTGGAATACTTTCATTAAACAAAAACAGAGATTACAACCAACCAAGGAGATTTAATGAATCTTTACCCTTGTACTATAAACCTAATGCTATAGGGGAAAATGTAAATGCAGTTGATTTATTATTAGGTGTCTAAATCAAACATGTACATTAATTTTATTATGAGGGAAATAATGGAGTGTTTTATGAATCTGATGTAGCTCAAATTTCCAGCCTGGCATGTGCAATTATGAATCTTGTAATTGAGGTTTAGGGCAAAGAGATTAGGGCATGAACATCTCATTGTCCAAATGAAACCAGTATCAAACCCAGAAGGCTCTTTCTAATCATTTGATATAAATATATTGCTAAGTCAAATAGATTTGACTTTATGCTCACAAGATTTTTGTCCCTCCCATATTAGTTATTACACCTTTGTCCTTGCCTAAAAGAAAAACAATCATGAGGGGGAAACAAGAAAGAAGAGGATTTGAGTGCAAATGGTCAAAGGTAGATAAATAAAACAAAACAAAAGAGCAGTTGGTTCTTGGTAGTGACTAGTGATCATGTGAAACAATAGTAATTCTTTGATATAATGGGGTGCGGTATAAATTGTTGTATAGATAATGAGATATCATCATTATATTGTAGAATTTTTTATAGGAAAATTATCGTCTGTCCATTTTTGCGTCCATTGTTGATAAGTTAAAATTTGAAAATATATCAATTTTATGAAAATTTTCATATGCTTACCTAAGCTATGAAAAAAATGATATTTACACCAAAATTACTAGTTTTGTAGGTGTAAAACATCATTATTAATAACTACTTTTACGTGTAAAATAACCGTTATTACTACATTTTAAGTATAAAATGTCTATTTTTTAAAACTTGAAATGGACAGATGAAAATTTTCAAAAATTTAATATATTTTCGGACTGTAACTTAATTAAGTGTGATCGGGTGATAATTTTCAATTTTTTTTTTTTAAAATTTTTAAAAACAGAGCTTGATTGAAGTAGTTAAAAACGTCTGGAGAAAACTTGTCTTTTTATTATGATTAAGTGGGAAATTATCAAAGTTCTGTTCCTTGATGCTGATTTTATATGTGGCGTTTATTTATTTCCAGTCAGTTTCTAGGCATAGCAGTGCTCTCAAGCCTTTGCATCAAAAGTAAATCATTGAAAACATACACAAGCAACATAACTGTTAAATCTTGTCCAAATACAGTAGGAGAAAAAAACAAACATATTCAAACTTAAACTTAAAGTTAACTTTTCTTTTCAAAAAAAAAAAAAATAGGTTACCTTAATCTCTCAACTAAGAACAATTTTGCTCCTAAGTTTATAGCCGAGTGGTACTCAAGTATCTGATAACGACAAATATTTAGACAGTACTATAAATATATTTATCTAATTTTTATTAGTAGATTAGATTGTAAATATATGTAGAAAAGTAACAATTAAAAATAAAGCTCAATCAAAGTACAGTTCAATCAGTCATAACCCAGAATTTAAAAATTGACAAAAACATAAAAGTTAAAATCCTTACAGATCAACATGTCTGTCAATTGTGTTATAAATAAACAATTTAAGTAAAAATTATCAGTCAATAAATGGGCCTCTGCTGTTATGAATCTCCATATCTTAAATGCTTTTGTCGTCAACAACCAACTTACCTGCTAGCGAAACTCAGATTGATGGCATTTTTATTTTAAATATGTCACTTTCTATCTAGAACAGTTGAAATTTACACTTCAATGTTATCAAATCATTGAATCACTATTTAGCACTTTGTAGCCAAATTTAATAAAGTTTTGGAATACTATAATGTATAAAACAAGGGAGCACCAATAATACAATTTAATTTATTGATGAAGGGACCTCCATAAATTTGGAAATGTGACATTATTGTGCAGGATAACAGTGCAATTATTTGATGAAGCTGTAATATTTTAATCTCATGGAGGGTGTGTTTAGAAGTGCTTTATGGGCTTAAAAAAAAATGAGTGCCTTCAGGATAAGCACTTGATAGGTGCATTTTCATGAAGTGCTTATAGATGCTTTGAAAGAAATTGCTTCTGTGCTTTCTGTAAAATCACTACTACATACACCTAGATGGTTCCAGTGGATCTGCCATCTTGCTGCACAGAATCCAGAACAGTATTTTTTCATGTACTCAAATTGTTTACCGTTGTTTCGTTCTAGGGACAATTAGAGAAAATCACTCCTCGAACAAACCTCTCTCTAACAAAGAATTTGTTTGGTTTGTTGGGAACCAAAAATAAACTCGGCAGACAAACAAGAAAACACATGAACAAATGATTTAACGTGGTTCGGCGGAATGAATCCAATATACATCAACAGATACAAATGAATAAATTTTTTATTAGGAGATCAGGTCTGACCGACCTGTGATCGGTGAAATCACACACGTAACACAAGCGCACGTATCGCTCAAGTAATATAAAAATATCGATCCCACGATGACTTAATTTCTGCTATTGTTATTAATTATTGATTCTATTTATTTACATGCATCTAATTAAAGGAAGAAGGAAATAATTGCTTGATTGGTTGGTTGAATGTAGATTTACTAAATAAATAAATAAATGCACAAAAGAAAATAATAAGGAAAATAAACAAAAGACACAAATATCTAGGGTTGTGATTCCACACAATATTATTCTAATGATGAATTGATTCTCTTATATATGTGTAATAAATCAGTCTGTTAACCTGGAACACGAAGATATGCAAAAGCCTATTCCGATGGTCAGATGCAAACACCCAGTATAACCCAATTAATCATATGTCTATGTTAACCAAGTTACCTGAATTCATTAAGTTCAAGTTCTAATTATGGCTACCCCCACCCGACAGGTATATGTCTATCCTGGAAGGAAATCTTTTAAGGGTTATCTATCCTTAAGGGAGATCGTGAGCTATTGAATTTAAGGCTGAAACCTAAAATCCATTTTCCAAGTTCATTTTAAGTTTACCACATCAATCTTATTGGTGATCACGCAACAAGAAGCATTAAGCTTAAGATTCAATAAACAAACTAAAGTATTAAACATAATATAATTGAATCAATTTTTTGTTGGACAATTATGACCCATAGCATCACTATTTGTACAGAACATGGTATTGTTGTACAAATTAACTATGTGGCAAAGGAAATTACTCTTTTATCATTTGTAATTAGATTACCGGGATATATAAATGATAAAAGTCCATATGATTAGTTCCGGATTGATAAGATATGAGACAGTATCAATCCATGAAGGTTTAATCATTAAAATATCCCTAGTCGGAGTATTATCGAGACTGGACATCGATAATGCGGAATAGACTAGTATTGCACTTGTGCGCGTTGTGGGAGCATAACTTCATAGTTCTCATATATTTGGGTATTGGATACTCATGCAAGTGTAATAGGAGGTTGTGTTTACCGATGGTACGGAAACAACTTCTCTCTGGATAGACCCCTCGGAATTCCATTGGTAGTATGACTATGTGCTATGGAAGTCAGAATCAGGGTAGGTGTATTTGGTCTTAACCTGAGACTTGCACCGCTAATACTTGCGACAATCAATATACTTTGGTTTTGGTCGTTCAGGGCTTTAACCGGTTCTGTGTACGCCTCTTCTGGGTATATTGAGAATCGTAGTGTATTGGGTGTGATGTCAAGATGGAAGTATCACTTCAGTCATATGCAGATGATAGTCACGTAAGATACATAACTGGTGCTCTTATATGCTGCAGCTATCGGGATAATATGACTTGGTCATGCTTATCTGATTATAGAGACTAGTTACCAGAGATCCGATATGTGCTTCGTACGAGGCAGACACAATTCCAGCCCCAGGCCTAGCACTTGACATCCGATACTGGATCGCAATACGCAATACTGTGTATACTACGCCTGATATAGATTACATATTCCTTTAAGAATATTTCTGGAGAATTGGGTAGGCACGGTGCTTTGCTAGAAGCCAACCATGTCTTGTAAATCGGTAAAAACGTAGTACTAGGTACGTACGTGTTCGGATAGTCCGACGACCGGATTTACTGCCAACATATCCGGGGATCTCATGGGTCGCTTCCCGAAGATTCACCGATGACGTATGACTCGCACATAATTAATCTGGGATTAATTAGTAAATAGAGAAAATTAATCTAGGATTAATTACAGAGATATTTTATCTGGGATAAAATACTATTTAAAGAGAGAGAACGATTAATTTGGAATTAATCGATAAAATAATATATTCGATATATTATACGAAATTAGATTTCGACGCGGAATTAAAATTAGATTTTAATTCGGGCGAACGAGTTAATTTAGAATTAATTCGTTAGCGACGTGAATAGTAATTTTGCTAGGCATAATTATTTAATTAAATTTGATTTAATTACGTCGCAACGGAAAATTCATTAATTCGGAATTAGCGAACCCGAGCCCGGGAGTGTTTGCGGGCCCACTCACATTTTGAATCAAGTGGGGCCCACTAGTCACATCATGTCACATCACTTGTCTATCACATCACCTTTTGGTTGATGTAAGTTGATGGGATTTGATGGTTGCTTATCAAACACTCAAGTGTGAAAAGTTGAAAGACATTTTACCTTTTTGGAATTTTGGTATTTTGACTTTCATTTTGTGTATTATATTACACAACACACACAACTCAACTTCTTCTCCTCTCTCTCTCCCATTCGGCCAATGGCCATTTTTCCTCTCTATTGCTTCTCTTTGACGAGAACAACAATGATGAACAAGGAAATATTTGTGGCAAATATTTCCATGATGCTAGCACATTCAAGGGGTCTTACAAAGGTGATAGGGAAACCCATTCATGAGCATGGAATCTCAAAACAAAGCTTGGAGCTTGGAGCACACAAAGAGGGGTTGACCGAAACTTGGAGCACAAAATTTGGGCATGGCCGAGAGCTTCATCCATGGAGCAAAAGTTTTGTTGTTCCTCGCATCGCAAAAGTCGATCAAAGTGAGTATTCCACGACTTTACTTTGTTGTATTCACATGTTTTCATTGCTTAATTGATCTTGGGAAGACTTAGAAAACCCAACAATGGTATGAGAGCCTTGATTAAGCATGAAATTGATTTAGGGTAAAATTTGGGTAAAATTGATTTTAGCATGATTTGATGAAATTGATTGTTTGAATATGCTTGAATGATGATAACTTAGAGTTATGCATGATCAATTTGATGAAAATTAAATTGGATTAATTTTTCCCCAAATAGTAGGCTTGGCCGAAAGTTGAGTAGCCCTAGATGTCATGGTGATTTTGTTTTTTTTTTTTTATCATTGGATGAGTTGGAAGACTTGGGATAAATTGATTTGAGATTTAATTGGATTGAAATCGAAATCGATTTTGAAAAACCCTAATTACCGTGAGCTTAAAAGCATGAATTGGGATTGATTTTGCTTCAATTGTGTTGGACATGAATTGATAATTAGTTAGCATGATTAATTAAGTAAATTGATATTTTGGAAATGTTAATTTGACTAATTAATTATTGCTATACACTTTAGTTAATTAAATTGTGAAATTTGGAAATTTGGAATTTAATTAGTTGGGCTAAATTTGGAATTGGGCTAATAAAGTTGTATTTGGGCTTAATGGGCTTGGTTGGGCCAAGTTTGGTTTAGGTTAATTGGTTGGATCCAATTGGGCCCAAAACCATATCCATAAAGTCCAAATATAATATAATGGACCTTTAAAATTTTAATTGGGCCTAATGGGCCTAAATTGATTTTTGGCAAAAGGGTGATTCCTTATTGGGCTTTGTGTTGGTTTCTATGATTAGTCCCAAGATCATAATGAACAAAGAAATGCGAATGAATAACGAAGAAGAGTGGCGGAAACACACTTACATCGATCGGTTTTGGATGCGTCAAACAACAAATTTTTTTTCCCTCCAAGTAGTCCAAGATTTGGCCAAGGCAGTACACAATGCTCCAAGCTTTGTTTTGTCTTTCCAAGCTCTTGAATAGGTTTCCCGAATCACCTTGTATGATCCCTTGAAGAGTGCTAGCCCTTATGATAAATTTTGCAACAAAATCTTATCAATTTTTCCCTTCAATTTCGGCCAAGAAATGAAAGAAATGGGAGAGAAAATTGCTTCACTGGTTTCGGCAATTTGGAGAGAGAGAAGAAGTTCTGTTTTTCCAAATTCTATTCTGGCTTCAAAAACCGTATATAAGAATTGGAAAAACAATTACCAAATTTTGGTAAATGGTTTACAAAAAGTCAAAGCCATTTTGGCTCCAATTTTGCATTAATAACCCACACCTAACTCCATCATAAATAGTGACAACATGTCATTCACAAAAAGACTATGACATCTATCACAAATAAATGACAAGTGATGTGACTCGCGATGTGACTTGTGGGCCCCGCTCGAATTCGAAATGCGAGTGGGCCCGTAAACACTTCCGGGCTCGGTTTCGCTAATTCTGAATTAACGAACTTCCGTCGCGACGTAATTAAATAATTATGCCTAGCGAAATTACTATTCACATCGCTAACGAATTAATTCTAAATTAACTCGTTTGCCTGAATTAAAATCTAATTTTAATTCCGCGTCTAAATCCAATTTCGTTTAATATATCGAATATATTATTTTGTAGATTAATTCCAAATTAATCTTTCTCTCTCTTCAAATAGTACTTTATCCAAGATAAAGTCTCTCCGCAATTAATCACAGATTAATTTAGCTCGAATTATACGTCATCGGTGAATCTTCGGGAAGCGACCCAAGAGATCCCTGGATATGTTGGCAGCAAATACGGTCGTCGGACTATCCGAACACGTACGTACCTTGTACTACGTTTTACCGATTTACGAGACAAGGTTGCCTTCTAGCAAAGCGCCATGCCTACCCAATTCTCCAGAAATATTCTTACTGGAATATACGATCTATAACAGGCGTAGTATACCGTAGTATTGCGTATTGCGATTCAGTATCGGATGTCACGTGCAAGGCCTGGGGTTGGAATATTGTCTGCCCCGTACGAAGCACATATCAGATATCAAGCAACTAGTCTATTTGAATTAGATAATCATGACCTTGTCATATTATCCCGATGGTTGCAACACAATAGAGAACTAGTTCTGAATCCATGCGTGATCATCATCTCCATATGTCTGAAGTGATACTTCCGTCTTGACATCACATCCAATACACTACGATTCTCAATAAACCCAGAAGAGGCGTACACAGAACCAGTTAAAGCCCTGGACGACTAAAACCAAAGTTTAGCGATTGTCGCAAGTACTAGGGATGCAAGTCTCAGGTTAAGACCAAATACACCTACCCTGAAGCGGACTCCCATAGACACATATACATACTACCAATGGGATTCCGCGGGTTCTATCCAGAGCGAAGCTGTTTTCCATACCATCGGTAAAACACAACCTCCTATCGCACTTTCATAAGTATCCAATACTTAAATATATGAGAACTATGCCGTTATGCCCTCACAACGCGCACAGGTGAAATACTAGTCTATTCTACATTATCGATGTCCAATCTCGATAATACTACGACTAGGGATATTTAATGATTAAACCTTTATGGATTGATACTGTCTCATATCATCTCAATCCGGAACTAATCTTATGGACTTTTACCATTTATATATAAAGTAAATAAATTACAAAACGGTAAAAGGAAATTTCATTACTACATAGTTAATTTTGTACAAAAATACAATGTCTTTTACAAACAGTGACGCTATGGGTTATAACTGTCCAACAATCTCCCACTTGGCCTATAGCCAGTCACTCAAACATCTAATACCTGAACTATGTACATGTCGCTCATACTTTTACTGAGGAATAGCTTTCGTCAGCGGATCTACCATGTTGTCATCTGATGCGACCTTCTCGACCTTCACATCACCACGATGTATGATCTCACGAATCAGATGGAAACGTCGAAGAACATGCTTGGATCGTTGATGAGACCGCAGTTCCTTAGCCTGTGCTATAGCCCCATTATTGTCACAATACAATGGAACGGGCTCAGCTGCTAACGGAACTACTCCTAATCCAATTAGGAATTTTCGGATCCAAACTGCTTCCTTTGCTGCTTCAGCTGCAGCAATTGTAGGGGTTATTAGGGGGTGAA
Organism: Zanthoxylum bungeanum; assembly: GCA_019454045.1. Taxonomy (NCBI): domain Eukaryota; kingdom Viridiplantae; phylum Streptophyta; class Magnoliopsida; order Sapindales; family Rutaceae; genus Zanthoxylum; species Zanthoxylum bungeanum. Next base: position 209,597 of record SKCR01033708.1, read on the forward strand.
TCCGGTAACGCAGCGGAAGCGGTGAAAATCATATTTTCAGATTTCAAAACTTTTTCTCGGATTAATTAAATAAACATATTTATTTAACATTCCAATAATCAAATTATGAAAATAAATTCAATAAAACATTTTTAGGTGAATTTACCGAAATACCCTTGCTTTGTATTTTTGTCCATTTTAGTCCGAAATTGATCTAATCAATTTTGAATGATTCTAAATCATTTCTAAGATGAACTTATGATGTTCAAAACATCAAAACACCAAAGCAACCAAAATCCCCAAATTCTCTCACAAGGCCGAGAGCACCATAAGGAAGCACATTTGTGCACTTTGTCATTTCATGTCTCAAAACACATCTAAATGTAATCCAATGAACATGAAACTTTATATGCATTATATACACACACAAATACACAACATATATGAAAACCCCCAAATTTGGAATTAGTTAAAAACCCTAATTTTTCAATTTCCTCAAATTGGACAAATTAGACCAAATACATTAATCAATTACTTCAATCATCATTCTTCCATCCATCCAAGTCTCAACACAATGAAACAACTCAAGATCAAATCTATGTCATTTAAGAGTGGGTCAATAACTCTAGATTAGTAACATGGTTTCAAAAACCTTAAAAGAATAATTATAACTACAATAGTCACAACACTTCCTTCATTACACATGCTTCACACTTCTCCAAAACTACCATCATCAAAAACCACAAGGAACAAAGAAAGAAACATCCTAAGAATATCATATATTAAATCCTAGAACCTAAGGAACATATTCCTTACTAATAGCAAGTTTGAAAAACTTACTAAATTTCCAAGCTTTTGAAGTTTTCTTTCTTTCTCAAGCTTTCTTTGGTTTCTTCAATGGTGTCTCTCTTTTGTAAAAAGTGTATTAGGTTAACAATTAAATGAAATGAAAAACAATATATACTTGCTTGATTTAACATTTTCAATTGCCGAAAATCAAAGGCAAATACAAGAAATGTAATTTCAATTCATTTCAATTATCATTTAATCAACTTGCATAAATATCAAAAACAACTTTATTAGATATTTATTTAAGTCAACAAAAGCAACTAACATCATTTACTTTAAATATCCTAACATAAGATATTTATATTTTAATTAATTTAATCATTTAACAATTAAATAATTAATTAATTAATCAAATACAAATATATAAATATATGTATAATATTTACATTAAATATTAAAAACATATATTCATTTAGGATATAAGTCAAATAACTCATTTTGACTATTAATTAATGTGTATTTAAATTAATCAAGTATTAAATGTAAATACACAAAAATTAAGCAAATGACTATCTAGTCTCTTTAGCACGTATATTGCGTTTAACCTTTAAACGACTTTATAAATAATCAATATTATTTATTAATGTTGCTCTAGTGCTCTACGAGTATGTTTCATTATTGAGACTCTAGATTCAGGTATATCCGTCACGAAATCTAATTTCGTGTCCATAATCTATCCACCCGTAGATTATGACGATCACGGATAATCTCGCTGAACCATACAGGTCGAGGTCATGGCAAAATGTATAATTCCTCCGTCACAGGTATCCGGATAAATCCCAGAGATATAGATGTAAACGTCAAATCTCTATCGGGATTATCCAATCGACTATTCCATTAGCAATCTCAAAAAGAATGTTTAGAACTAGCTTCTAAACTTTACCACGGGCCCATGGTTTTATCTGATTGCTAATCATATGGACTACCTATGCTCTAATACACAGAACTGACGGATCATATCTTGACACACATAGGACACCCTGAGGATCTATCTACACCCAACGAACAGGCGGAGGTCTGATCTAAATAGATCGGTGACGTGACTGCCGTCTAAGTGTAGAAGATGTCTCATGTGCCCACAATGGCATCTCAAGTCTAAGAATCACAAGTGATACTCAACCCAAGAAGATTCTTATTGACGCTGGTGTACCATCCATTAAGAATTTTCGGTGAGTCGTTCAATGTTTATCCGCTATAAACACCTACACGTCTATACTAGTCTCCAAGACTATGGTTCATTGAGAAACCATTGGAATCATATATTCCATTATACGACATGTACCGGTCTCAACGGGTTTACTATACTGACCAAGTAGTGTAAACCTTGACCAGGAACTGTCTGAGAATGACAACGTCATGATACTACTCAATGTCCGTTGCGACGCTTTTGCAACTGTATCATGACTAATCATTCTCGGGTCATTACGTCTTTACCATATAGAAATATAGATTATATTATAGAAACTGCATATATTCATAATAATAATGTTTTACAGAAGTTTTTAACAGAAATACACCGGGAATTGGCGCTCTGAGCACCAACCCCAACAAAATCTCCCACTTGCTCTAGTGCCAATATCGATTGTATCTAATACCCATCGACTCCACGTGTTTATCAAACAGCTTCGGAGGTATGGCCTTCGTCAGCGGGTCTGCTACATTATCTTCACTCGGTACCTTGCACAGACAATATCCCCTAGCGACACGATCTCTCGAATGATGTGGTACTTGCGTTCCACATGCTTCGACTTCTGATGCGCCTCGGTTCCTTTGCTTGCGCAATGGCTCCAGTATTATCACAGTATAACGGAATCGCATTCTCGATACTTGGGACAACTCCCAATTCTGTGATAAAGTTCTTTATCCACACAGCCTCTTTTGCAGCTTAGAAGCTGCAATATATTCCGCCTCAGTGGTGGAATCAGCTGTCGATCCCTGTTTGGAACTCTTCCAACAAACTACACCTCCGTTAAGGGTAAAGACAAATCCAGATGTAGACTTTCTATCATCGGGATCCGATTGGAAATCGGAGTCTGTATACCCATTAACCTGCAGTTCGTTTCCTCCATAAACTATTAACTTATCCTTAGTACCTTTAAGATACTTTAGGATATGTTTAATGGCCATCCAATGGTCATTACCTGGATTGGACTGATATCGACTAGTTACGCTAACAGCAAACTGATATCAGGCCTCGTACATAACATGGCATACATTATGCTACCCAAACATGAAGCATAAGGTTGGTTAGACATTCTAACCTTCTCATCTTCTGTTTGTGGACACATCTTCTTGGAAAGATGAATCCCATGTCTGAACGGTATGTTTGCTGTCTTACAGTTACCAAAGTTATACCGTTCCAAGATCTTATCTACGTACGTTGATTGGGATAACCCAATCAGCCTCATTTGTCTATCTCTATAGAGTTTTATCCCTAAAACATAGGAAGCTTCTCCCAGGTCCTTCATGGAGAAATTCTTACAGAGGTACGCTTTGACGCTTTGCAACATACCTAAATCATTCCCAATGATTAGGATGTCATCAACATATAGGACTAAAAATACGACCATGCTCCCACTGGCCTTCTGATACACACAGGATTCTTCCGAATTCTTGAGAAAACCAGACGATCTAATAATCTCATCGAATCGAAGATTCCAACTTCGTGAAGCTTGTTTAAGTCCATAAATGGACTTCTTAAGCTTACATACCATGCCCGAGGTTTCGCTGGATGTGAAACCTTCCGGTTGTTCCATATAGATTTCTTCATCAAGAAATCCATTTAGAAAAGCGTTTTGACATCCATTTGCCAATCTCGTAGTCATGATACGCAGCTATAGAAAGCAAAATCCGGATAGACTTAAGCATTGCTACGGCGAAAAAGTTTCATCGTAGTCGACGCCAGGTCGCTGCGTGTAACCTTTTGCTACCAGTCGGGCCTTGTAAGTTTCAACCTTACCGTCAGGCCGCGCTTCCTCTTGTAAACCCATTTACAACCGATAGGAACAATTCCTTCGGGAAGCGGAATCAAGTCCCAAACTTGATTTTCATGCATTGAGTCTATCTCGGATTTCATGGCACTTTGCCATTTCACGGAGTCGATGTCCAACATCGATTCTCTATAGGTGAAAGGATCTGTCTCTTCAACTAAGAGAACATCCAGACTCTTTTCTTGTATCAAATACAAGCGTTCAGGAGGTCTAGATACCCTTTCCGACCTACGGAGTGTGTGTGTTGAAGGTCATCATCTACTTGAACTTCAGGTTCCTCCGTTGGCTCGTTGTTTTCAGGTTGTACTTCATCAAGCTCAACCTGTCTATGATTACCACATTCTGACAAAAATTCTACTTCTAGAAATTTTGCGAAGCGAGCTACGAATACATTTCGATGCTCGGTATCATAGAACAGATATCCCCTCGTATTCGGAGGATATCCAACAAACCTAAAGTTTGCCCTCGTGGCGAAAGCTTATCTTGTTGAGTCACCCTGACATAGGCAGGACAACCCCAAACCTTAATATAATTAAGATTTGGTCTCCTACCGAACCATATCTGATACGGTGTCGTAGGAACAACCTTTGAAGGAATCTTATTCAAAAGATGTGCGGCTGTTAAGAGAGAGTAACCCCATAAGTAATAGGGCAAATCTGTGAAACTCAACATCGATCGGACCATATCCAATAAAGTCCGATTTCTCCTTTCAGAAACACCATTGTGCTGTGGTGTGTACCTGGAGGAGTATATGAGCGAGAATCCCATTCTCCTTCATATAATCCATGAACTCACCACTCATATATTCACCGCCTTGATCTGATCGAAGGCATTTAATATATTTACCAGTTTGTTTTTCTACTTCATTTCGGAACTCTTTGAACTTTTCAAAAGTTTCCGATTTATGTCGCATCAAATACACATAACCGTACCGTGATAATCATCGGTAAAGGTAACGAAGTACGAATAACCACTGTGAGCAGTTTGACTTAGTGGACCACATACATCAGAATGTACGAGTTCTAGTAAGTTAGTGGCACGGGTCCAACACCAGAAAATGGGGCTTTGGTCATCTTACCCTGAATACAGGATTCACAAGTTGGATAGGATTCATGGTAAGATCTGATATCAAACCATTCCTAACCAATTGGGTAAGCGTTTAACGCCAATGTGACCAAGTCTCATATGCCAAAGTTCAGTATTATTAATTACAGGTAAACTACGTTTATTAACTCCAGTATTTAATATATCTTTTGAAGCTTGCAATGTATAATGACCATGCTGGTTTGGACAACTAAGGATCTGAATATTATTTTTATCATATAAATACAAAGAACTATTCTTAATATTAATACAATAGCCTTCTGTATCTAATACAAAAAGTGATATAATATTTGCGACACATCCCGATACAAAATGACAGTCATATAACAAAAGTGTCCCATTCAGCAATGAGATCTCGCATACTCCCACTGCAACTGCATCCAAAGAGTCTCCACTCCCGAATCGCAACTGCATCTCTCCAGGCTTCAGTTTCCTACTTTCCTTCAGCACCTGCAACGAATTGCAAATGTGAATGGGACAAGCAGAATCTAAAATCCAGCTGGATGTAACGGTTTCACAAGCCAAAGATAAATCAATAACTGGAAAAATAAAAGTACCTGATGTAAAAGCTCTGTCTCTTCTCACTTGGGCAATATAATCAGGACATTTCCTTTTCCAGTGCCCAACTTTGCCGCAGTGGTGGCATTTGTCTTCAGAAGCCCTTTTGGGCTTTGCAATCTTCGCCTGTGGTTGAGGACCAAAAGCCTTCTTCTTCTTCTTGCCTTTCTTGTTCTTTCCCTTGGACCATCATTGGGAAGAAGCCGAAAGAGAAGTAGTTCTAGGAGGGCGAGTCGGTACTCCCTTCTTAAGGTCCTCTTCTGCCGTGAGCAACATCCCATGTAGCTCCTGGTAGGTACAGACAGTCCCGTGCATGTTGAAGTACATCACGAACTGGCGAAATGAAGCTAGTAGTGAACCAAGAATGACACTCCTACCGAGAATGTCATTCAAGATGAGATTATGTTTCCTCAATTGATCGATCAAATCGATCATCTGAAGAACATGTGGGCTAACACTCTGCCCCTCATCCAGACGCGCATGGAACAGTTCCATGGCGACTTTGTGAACAATCACTTGTTCCTGGTTCTCAAACGATTGTCTCAATCGCGTCATCATACTGTAGGAATCTAACATACCATAGTACTGTTGCTTGAGTTTCGGAGACAGTGAACTAAGGATGTATGATTTAACCCTTAAATCATCATCCTTCCAAGTTTCAAAAACTTGGCGTTCCTCCTCCGAAGCATCCGCACCCCACTGCAAGGGGCAACAGACCCTCAAGAACATAACCCAGCTTTTCGGAATCGAGGACAATCCTCAAATCCAATTCCAGTCTGCAAAGTTCTCAGCGCCTTTCAGTTTGTTCGCATCAAGCATACGCGCAAACTGATTTGTGGATTGTCCCGCCATCGCCAATCTATCATATAGATCACGAAAAACGGTTAGCAAAAATAAAGCAGTTTCATATAATATCAAAAGCATAAACTAGATCATGGATTTTTAATCTAATATGCCCCTCCCACTAAATCATGCAATAATGTAATCCCAAAACAGAATACAAATATTTAATAATAAATTAAATACTAATAGTGAAAAGTGGATCCCGTGAATATATTTCGGCTCACAGCAGAGGCACGGTCTCGCCTACGTATATTCATCAGGTAGACAACTCATTTGTCAATCATTCACTAATGACTCCTAAGTATCCGGTCCTGGCCGTTTCTCGTTGTGGCTGCGAAGGCAGGCCCACAAGGAGACGTACCAAGGTTAAACTCATCAATGTAAACTCAAGTTACTTACGTAATCCTGACAGCTAGGGCACGTTCAGAATTCCGCTTTTACTTGAATTTACCTAGTATCTGATATACATCCGGTATAAATAAATCTTTATCGGCTACATCCTCACAGCAGAGGCACGGTCTCGGATGTAGTCACAAAGAAGTATTCATAAACCGTATTGACAAGACGGACCATATAACATGCATCAAATACAAAATTACATTCAAACCTTATTAATTAGGGATTTTCCGCTAAGTGTCATACACCCTAAATCTAACCAATTTAGATCCTAATAAGCATGCATAAAGTCAAGAAAACATGATTAAACATTGATTCAATGAAGGCTACTCATTTTAGGTGGCCTAGAATCAGACTCGCTCTGATACCATTTTGTAGGGGTTATTAGGGGGTGAATCCGGTAACGCAGCGGAAGCGGTGAAAATCATATTTTCAGATTTCAAAAATTTTTCTCGGATTAATTAAATAAACATATTTATTTAACATTCCAATAATCAAATTAGGAAAATAAATTCAATAAAACATTTTTAGGTGAATTTACCGAAATACCTTGCTTTGTATTTTTGTCCATTTTAGTCCGAAATTGATCTAATCAATTTGAATGATTCTAAATCATTTCTAAGATGAACTTATGATGTTCAAACATCAAAACACCAAAGCAACCAAAATCCCCAAATTCTCTCACAAGGCCGAGAGCACCAAAAGGAAGCACATTGTGCACTTTGTCATTTCATGTCTCAAAACACATCTAAATGTAATCCAATGAACATGAAACTTTATATGCATCATATACACACACAAATACACAACATATATGAAAACCCCCAAATTTGGAATTAGTTAAAAACCCTAATTTTTCAATTTCCTCAAATTGGGCAAATTAGACCAAATACATTAAATCAATTACTTCAATCATCATTCTTCCATCCAATCCAAGTCTCAACACAATGAAACAACTCAAGATAAAATCTAGGTCATTTAAGAGTGGGTCAGTAACTCTAGATTAGCAACATGGTTTCAAAACCTTAAAAGAATAGTTATAACTACAATAGTCACAAAACTTCCTTCATTACACATGCTTCACACTTCTCCAAAAAACCATCATCAAAAACCACAAGGAACAAAGAAAGAAACATCCTAAGAATATCATATATTAAAGCCTAGAACCTAAGGAACATATTCCTTACTAATAGCAAGTTTGAAAAAACTTACTAATTTCCAAGCTTTTGAAGTTTTCTTTCTTTCTCAAGCTTCTTTTGGTTTCTTCAATGGTGTCTCTCTTTTGTAAAAAGTGTATTAGGTTAACAATTAAATGAAATGAAAAACAATATATACTTGTAACATTTTCACCTTGGCCGAAAATCAAAGGCAAATACAAGAAATTGTAATTTCAATTTCATTTCAATTATCATTTAATCAACTTGCATAAATATCAAAAACAACTTTATTAGATATTTATTTAAGTCAAAAAAGGCAACTAACATCATTTACTTTAAATATCCTAACATAAGATATTTATATTTTAATTAATTTAATCATTTAACAATTAAATAATTAATTAATTAATCAAATACAAATATATTAAATATATGTATAATATTTACATTAAATATTAAAAACATATATTCATTTAGGATATAAGTCAAATAACTCATTTTGACTATTAATTAATGTGTATTTAAATTAATCAAGTATTAAATGTAAATACACAAAAATTAAGCAAATGACTATCTAGTCTCTTTAGCACGTATATTGCGTTTAACCTTTAAACGACTTTATAAATAATCAATATTATTTATTAATGTTGCTCTAGTGCTCTACGAGTATGTTTCATTATTGAGACTCTCTAGATTCAGGTATATCCGTCACGAAATCTAATTTCGTGTCCATAATCTATCCACCCGTAGATTATGACGATCACGGATAATCTCGCTGAACCATACAGGTCGAGGTCATGGCAAAATGTATAATTCCTCCGTCACAGGTATCCGGATAAATCCCAGAGATATAGATGTAAACGTCAAATCTCTATCGGGATTATCCAATCGACTATTCCATTAGCAATCTCAAAAAGAATGTTTAGAACTAGCTTCTAAACTTTACCACGGGCCCATGGTTTTATCTGATTGATAATCATATGGACTACCTATGCTCTAATACACAGAACTGACGGATCCTATCTTGACACACATAGGACACCCTGAGGATCTATCTACACCCAACGAACATGCGGAGGTCTGATCTAAATAGATCGGTGACGTGACTTCCGTCTAAGTGTAGAAGATGTCTCATGTGCCCACAATGGCATCTCAAGTCTAAGAATCACAAGTGCTACTCAACCCAAGAAGATTCTTATTGACGCTGGTGTACCATCCATTAAGAATTTTCGGTGAGTCGGTCAGTGTTTATTCGCTATAAACACCTACACGTCTATACTAGTCTCCAAGACTAATGGTTCATTGAGAAACCATTGGAATCATATATTCCATTATACGACATGTACCGGTCTCAACGGGTTTACTATACTGACCAAGTAGTGTAAACCTTGACCAGGAACTGTCTGAGAATGACAACGTCATGATACTACTCAATGTCCGTTGCGACGCTTTTGCAACTGTATCATGACTAATCATTCTCGGGTCATTACGTCTTTACCATATAGAAATATAGATTATATTATAGAAACTGCATATATTATTCATAATAATAATGTTTTACAGAAGTTTTTAACAGAAATACAACCGGGAATTGGCGCTCTGAGCACCAACCCCAACAGCAATGTACTCTGCTTCTATTGTTGAATCGACAACAGTCTCTTGCTTGGAAGATTTCCAGCTCACTGCTCCGTTATTCAAACAAAATATGTACCCGGATTGCGACTATACTCGTCTTTGTCGGTTTGGAAACTTGCATCGGTATACCCAGTTACCTCAAGTTCTCCATCTCCATAGATTAAGAAAGCATCCTTAGTTCGTCTAAGATACTTAAGGATATTCTTAACCGCCATCCATTGATCTTCACCTGGATCGGCCTGATATCGACTACACATGCTCAAAGCATATGAGACATCAGGTCGCGTACATATCATGGCATACATGATCGATCCGACTGCCGAGGCGAACGGTATCCGACTCATGTTGTCTCTCTCATCTTTAGTTTTAGGACACATGTCCTTAGATAGATAGACGCCATGTGACACTGGCAACAGTCCTCTCTTGGACTGATCCATGTTGAATCTCTTCAACACTTTGTCAATGTACGTGCTCTGGGAGAGTCCAAGCAGCTTTCTAGATCTATCCCGGTAGATCTTTATTTCCAGAATAAAGGCTGCTTCTCCCAGATCTTTCATGGAGAATTTCAATGAAAGCCAAGCTTTCACCGACGTTAACATGGGAATGTCATTGCCTATAAGCAATACATCGTCAACATAAAGGAAAATAAAAGTCAGTGCTCTCCCACTAACCTTCTTATATACACAAGGATCATCTTCGTTTTAATGAAATCATATTCTTTTATGATCTCATCAAAATGTTGGTTCCATGACCGCGATGCTTGCTTCAGTCCATAAATGGACCGATTTAACTTACAACCTTGTTTGCAAGTCTAGGCACGATAAAACCGTCAGGTTGTTGCATATAAACATCCTCCAAAAGGTTTCTGTTAAGGAAATCGATTTTAACGTCCATCTGCCATATCTCGTAATCGAAATATGCAGCAATTGCAAGCATTATCCGAATGGATTTAATCATGGCAACGGGTAAGAAAGTTTCGTCGTAATCGACACCATGTCGTTGACGATACCCTTTCGCTACAAGCCTAGCTTTGTACGTTTGTACGTTGCCATCCATGTCGGTCTTTTTCTTGAAGACCCATTTGCATCCAATAGGCTTTACGCCTTCTGGTGCATCAACCAGTGTCCAAACTTGGTTGGTGTACATGGAATCCATTTCGGACTTCATGGCCTCTTACCATAAAGCGGAATCGATATCTTGTATCGCTTCCTCATACGTAGCCGGTTCGTTATCCTCAATAAGATTAATATCTACATGAGGTGAGATCAGAAACCCATACCTCTCAGGTTGTTTCCTGACTCTTTCCAACCTACGCGGTCCTTGTGTAATAGAAGATTGTGGTACAGTCTCATCCCGGATGGACTGTTCATGTTCCGTTGAGGGTTCTATGCCAGGAACAGTATCACTCTGATTTTCATCGAGTTCTACTTTCCTCCCACTCACCACTGCATTTAGGAATTCCTTCTCAAGGAAAACCGCATGTAGAGCAATAAATACTTTGTTCTCTCGTGGGTGACAGAAGTAATATCCTTTGGTTTCCCTAGGATATCCTACGAATAGGCATTTATCCGATTTGGGCTCAAGTTTGGTACCTTCCAAACGTTTGACGTATGCCCAGTATCCCCAAATCTTCAGGAATGAGAAACCCGGTTTCTTTCCTGTCCATATCTCATATGGTGTCTGTTGTACAGACTTTGACGGAACCTTATTCAAAATAAGAATTGCACTGTTTAATGCATATCCCCAGAAGGAAACAGGTAGCTCAGTGCGACTCATCATAGACCTAACCATGTCCAAAAAAGTTCGGTTTCTCCGTTCGGACACACCGTTTAATTGCGGTGTTCCAGGAGGATTCCACTGTGAAAGAATACCATATTCTTTCAAGTAATCTAGAAAATCATTGCTCAAGTATTCGCCACCACGGTTCGACCGTAATGTCTTTATACTCTTGCCGGCCTATTTTTCAACTTCGTGTCGAAACTCTTTGAATTTCTCAAAAGTTTCTGACTTGTGTCTCATAAGATACACATAACCATAACGTGATGCATCATCCGTAAAGGTTACGAAGTGTTCGTATCCACCTCTAGCCTGGCTAGACATGGGCCCACATACTTTACTATGAACGAGGGCTAACAGTTCAGTGGCGCGTTCACCTTTACCGCTAAAAGGTGATTTAGGCATTTTGCCTAATAAGCAAGATTCGCAGACGTCATATGAATTTGGATCAAATCCGTCCAAGTACCCACTCTTCAAAAGTGTGGATATGCGAGTCTTGTTTATGTGTCACAGACGACAGTGCCACATATAAGTTTCATCTTTGTTACTCATTTTGAGCCTTTTGTTTGTTATGTTATATGTTTGAGATTGAATTATATTCAAAATATAAAGACCATTATTTGCAACAGCAGTGCAAATTTCTACATCATTTTTATACATAAAACACCCAGTGTTTCTAAATACAAAAGTATACCCACATTGGGTTAACATAGATACAGAAATAATATTCCTAGTCGAACTAGGCACATAATAACAGTCATTAAGTTCAAGTACATGCCCCGAGGGCAGTTCTAAAACAAAAGTGCCAACGGCCAAAACGGCGACTGGTACCCCATTTCCGACGCGTAGATCAATCTCCCCTGAGGCCAGTCTCCTACTAATCCACAGATCCTGCACATAAGTATATATGTGAGTACCACAACCAGAATCAAAAATCCAATTTTTAAAACTAGAAGTAGTCATGTTTATTTCAATAACAAACATACCTGAAGCCGGTGCCTTGCCCGCTTTAATCTCCTTTTGGAGCGCCTTGTACTCGCGGCAGTCACGATTCCAGTGACCCCGGTTGCCGCACGGGAGGCAAACATCCTGAGATTTGTCCTTAGGCTTCCCAGAAGCCTTTGACGATTTGGCCTTGCCATTTCTTTTATGCTTCTTCTTCTTCACACCTCCAGTCGCCTTGGGCCCAGCCATCGGTGTCTGAGATGTCGAAGCAAAGTGCGACTCGCGCTTGTTGCCCTTAAGCATCTCCCTTTCAGCTTCCTTGAGAATTGACAACAACTCTCCAAGAGTAACATCAGTGTTCATCAAGTTATAGCTTATGATGAACTGTTTCCAAGTGTCGGGGAGAGATTACAAGATCATATCTATGGTAATCTCAGCCTCTAAGACTATCCCCATCTTAGCTAGCTCATCTATATCAGCAATCATCTGTGTCACATGGGACTCAACAGATATGCCTTCTGACATACGTGAACAGAAGAGCTTCTTTACTAACTCATATCTCTGCGACCTTCGGTTAGATCGGTGAAGATCGTGCAACCTCGCCAACATGTTATAGGGATCCAAGTCCCTGTTCTGTCGACGAAAATGCTGAGTCATAGCAACAAGCATAATTGACTGAGTAGTTTCACAATCATCGCTGTGAGTCTTCCAAAGCTCCAGCTCAAGTAGCTCATCAGGTTTGGGCTTAGGCCCAAGAGGTCTCTGTATAGTATATAGCATCCTCTCGGCTCCAAGGACAATCCTCAGATTCATTTCCCAATCGGCAAAGTTCGTGCCCTTGAAGACATTTTCGCCAATGATAATGTCTCAGACATTTCCCTTTCCTGTCATCTTGATTACGATAGTCCAACTATCTAATCAACGATATTTAGGTACAGTCTAACTGTTACAAGAAAAATAACATTATATTAGTCCAACTAATAAAATAATTTTGACGAAATAATTTGAAAGCGCTTAAAGCTAAGTATCTGAATGAAATTGAAAATTCAATACTAGCCTCCAACTATTTTTCGGCGAGCCTCTAACCCTCTGTCGAGTACTCGGGAAACCCAGTTTCCTAGTGGGCTGGGATCCCGTTAAATAACACACACCTTGACTTTGGCCAACAAGTTGTATGATATTTAACTAGGTAGATCTCGAAGATCAATTGGATCTAATCCAATTCCTAGATCCGGTAGGTGGACATCCAAGTCCGAAACATATTACAGTATATATGCCAATATATCCAATATATTTTCCTAACCTTTTTCCTCTGAATCAACTAAGCCTTGGCTTTGGCACAACAAGCTTAATGATTCCAGTTAAGCGGGACCCACTGACATGGAAAGCTTCGTAATCAATGTCGATGGACAAGAAGTGATCTTGACTTTGGCCAATAAATCATGACTTGGACAAGACACCGATATGGAATAAAACTCTCATGATTCAAACACATCCGCAATTGACAAAGGTCTTGACTTTGGCCAACAAACCAATGCCAACTTTGGATCTTGAGTAGAATCACTCAACGGAAGGAAAAACGCTTAATATGTTTTGAGGGTTTTTTCGTGTAAATTGGCAACCAATTTATTATCTTTGTTAAGGTCTCATCATACACCTTAAGCATGCTTCTAAAACATCATAAGGCGCGAAAGTAAATTAATAACGATATGCGGATGGATATTTAAACAGATTATTCCTAGAACAAATCGCTCAATTTCCTCTCCCCGGCTAGCACTATTCTACTTCTACCCAATTACATAATACAATAATAGAAACCTCATTACATTGAGGGGAATTAGGTGATAAGAGAATACAAAGAATAATGAGAGAGAAGGTTGGACACGCAGGTCCAATTTATAAATTCCAAATTTACAATAATTTCCAAAATTACCCTTTCCCTTCTAATATCCATCCGATATACGCTATTCATTCAACACATCTATATATTCATTCATAGCATGCATTACAACCAATCTAATCCAATTAATTAGTCTTTAATTATGTGACCATCTAATGTTCAAACAACGATTTGATTTTGCGCTAGTCCAACTCGTTTGAGAATAAGTACTCAAAGTACGAATTCTTGAATTATATCGAACTACTCGTTAAATCTAATTTAATCAGTATTCAATACTAATTGAACTATTTAATTCCAAATTAAATATTTACACTATTTAATGCGCTTTAACGACTTAGATTCCAAATCTAATCCTATCGGGTCTCAAAGCCCAACTAACATCCAATGTTCGTTTAATTAAAGTCCGATGGGCTTTCAATTGATTTCATAAGGCATGGGCTTTGGTCAATGTGGGTCAAACCCAATTACCAAGCCCAATTAAGGAATCACCCTTATTTGCCATAAAACCAATATCAAGCCCATAAGGACCAATTAAACTTTAAAGCCCATTTATTACATTTGGACTTAATGGAATGATTTAGGCCCAATTTGGATCCAATCCAATTGGCCTAAACCAATTTGGCCCAACCAAGCCCATTATGCCCAAATATAATAATTTCAAGCCCAATTCAAAATTAAGCCCATTAACCAAATTTTAAAATTCCAAATTTTATAACTTAGTTAATTAAAGTGTAATACATCAATTAATTAACTAAATCAATATTTCCAAAATACAATTAACCAATTAATTATGTATCTGATTGTTCAATTATTGTCCAACAATTTTTTGAATCAAAAATCAAGTCCATACATGCCATATAGCTCTCGGCCAAGGTAAGCTCTTAAGTCCGATTTCGTTTTTCAATCCAATCGAATTACAAATCGACTTTTCATTCGTTTCAACTCATCTAATGATCATCAAAACAAAATTTTTCAAGAGCCTAGGGTACTTAAAGCATTCGGCCAAGCCATAAGGTGGGGCAAATTTTGATCCAATCATAATTTGTTGAAATTGATCCAATCACATCTCAATTCATCAACATACAAGCATAGTCAACCATTCAATTTAATCAAATCATGCTCACATGGATTTTCCCCAAATTTTACCCTAATACATTTCATGCTCATTTTAGGCTCTCTGATACCATTGTTGGTTTCTATGATTAGTCCCAAGATCATAATGAACAAAGAAATGCGAATGAATAACGAAGAAGAGTGGCGGAAACACACATACATCGATCGGTTTTGGATGCGTCAAACAACAAGATTTTTTTCCCTTCAAGCAGTCCAAGATTCAGCCAAGGCAGTCCACAATGCTCCAAGCTTTGTTTTGTCTTTCCAAGCTCTTGAATAGGTTTCCCTAATCACCTTGTATGATCCCTTGAAGTGTGCTAGCCCTTATGATAAATTTTGCAACAAAATCTTATCAATTTTTCCCTTCAATTTCGGCTAAGAAATGAAAGAAATGGGAGAGAAAAATGCTTCACTGGTTTCGGCAATTTGGAGAGAGAGAAGAAGTTCTGTTTTTCCAAATTCTATTTTGGCTTCAAAAACAATATATTAGAATTGGAAAAACAATTACCAAATTTTGGTAAATGGTTTAAAAAAAGTCAAAGCCATTTTGGCTCCAATTTTGCATTAATAGCCCACACCTAACTCCATCATAAATAGTGACAACATGTCACTCACAAAAAAGACTATGACATCTATCACAAATAAATGACAAGTGATGTGACTCGCGATGTGACTTGTGGACCCCGCTCGAATTCGAAATGCGAGTGGGCCCGCAAACACTTCCGGGCTCGGTTTCACTAATTCTGAATTAACGAACTTTCGTCGCGACATAATTAAATAATTATTCCTAGCGAAATTACTATTCACGTCGCTAATGAATTAATTCTAAATTAACTCGTTTTCCCGAATTACAATCTAATTTTAATTCCGTGTCGAAATCCAATTTCGTTTAATATATCGAATATATTATTTTGTCGATGAATTCCAAATTAATCTTTCTCTCTCTTCAAATAGTACTTTATCCAAGATAAAGTCTCTCCGCAATTAATCCCAGATTAATTTAGCTCGAATCATATGTCATCGGTGAATCTTCGGGAAGCGACCCAAGAGATCCATGGATATGTTGGCAGCAAATACGGTCGTCGGACTATCCGAACACGTACGTGCCTTGTACTACGTTTTTACCGATTTACGAGACAAGATTGGCTTCTAGCAAAGCGCCATGCCTACCCAATTCTCCAGAAATATTCTTACTGGAATATACGATCTATAACAGGCGTAGTATACCGTAGTATTGCGTATTGCGATCCAGTATCGGATGTCACGTGCAAGGCTTGGGGCTGAAATAGTGTCTGCCCCGTACGAAGCACATATCAGATATCAAGCAACTAGTCTATTTGAATCGGATAATCATGACTTTGTCATATTATCCCGATGGTTGCAACACAATAGAGAACCAGTTCTGAATCCCTGCGTGATCATCATCTCCATATGTCTGAAGTGATACTTCCGTCTTGACATCACATCCAATACACTACGATTCTCAATAAACCCAGAAGAGGCGTACACAGAACGTGTTAAAGCCCTGGACGACCAAAACCAAAGTTTAACGATTGTCGCAAGTACTAGCGATGCAAGTCTCAGGTTAAGACCAAATACACCTACCCTGAAGCGGACTCCCATAGACACATATACATACTACCAATGGGATTCCGCGGGGTTTATCAAGAGCGAAGCTGTTTTCCGTACCATCGGTAAAACACAACCTCATATCACACTTGCATAAGTATCAAATACTTAAATATATGAGAACTATGTCGTTATGCCCTCACAACGCGCACACGTGCAATACTAGTCTATTCTGCATTATCGATGTCCAATCTCGATAATACTACGACTATGGATATTTAATGATTAAACCTTTATGGATTGATACTGTCTTATATCATCTCAATCCGGAACTAATCATATGGACTTTTACCATTTATATATAAATTAAATAAATTACAAAACGGTAAAAGGCAATTTCATTACTACATAGTTAATTTTGTACAAAAACACAATGTCTTTTACAAACAGTGACGCTATGGGTCATAACTGTCCAACACTTTGGTTGCCAAAGTCCATGCCTTATAAATTAATTGAAAGCCCACTGGACTTTAATTAAATTGACATTGGATGTTAATTGGACTTTGAGACCCGTAATGATTAGATTTAGAATCTAAGTCGCAAAGGCTCATTAATAAAGTGTAATTATTTAATTTGGAATTAAATAAGGAATTAGTATTGAATACAAATTAAATTGGATTTAATATTGTAGTTTGATATCATTCAAGAATTCGTACTTTGAGTACTTATTCTTAAAACGAGTTTGACTCGCGCAAATCAAATCGTTGTTTGAACATTGGATGGTAATTAATTTCTGATTAATTAATTGGATTAGATTGATTGATAACATGCTTTGTGTGAATACATGGATGTGATGTATGAATAATGTATATCGGATGGATATTAGATAGGTAAGGGCAATTTTGGAAATTATTGTAATAAATTTAGAATTTATTAAATTGGACCTGCGTGTCCAGCCTATTACCTCTTGATTCTTTGTATTTCTCTTCTCGCATATTCCCCTCAATGTAAATGAGGTTTCTTTAGAAGTGTTATATAATAGGGTAGAAGTAAGATTTGTGCTAGCGGGAGAGAGAAAATGGACAGATTTGTTCTAGGAACAAAATATTTTAAATATCCATCCGCATATCATTATTAATTTATTTATCGCGCCTTATTATGCTTTTAGAATGCATGTTTAAGGGTGTATGATGAGACCTAATCAAAGATAATTAATTGGTTGCCAATTACGCGAAAAACTCTCAACATATATTAAGCATTTTTCCTTTCATTGAATGATTCATTCTCAAGATCCAAGATTGGCACTGGTTTGTTGGCCAAAGTCAAGACCTTTGTCCATCGCGGATGTGTTTGAATCATGAAGGCTTTGTTCCATATCGCATGTCTTGTCCAAGTTGTGATTTGTTGGCCAAAGTCAAGATCACTTCTTGTCCATCGACATCGATTACGAAGCTTTCTAAGGTCAATGGGTCCCGCTTAACTGGAGTCATTAAGTTTGTTGTGCCAAAGCCAAGGCTTAGTTGATTCAGAGGAAAAAGGTTAGGAAAATATATTGGATATATTGGCATATATTAGATATATGTTTCGGACTTGGATGTCCACCTACTGGATCTAGGAATTGGATGAGATCCAATTGATCTTAGAGATCTACCTAGTTAAATATCATACAGCTTGTTGGCCAAAGTCAAGGTTGTGTGTTATTTAACGGGATCCTAGCCCACTAGGAAACAAGGTTTCCCGAGTACTCAACAGAGGGTTAGAGGCTCGCCGAAAAATAGTGGGAGGCAAGTATTAAATTTGCAATTTCGTTTAGATACTTGCCAATACGCGCTCATTTCATTTTTCGTCAATATTAAATATATATATATATATATATATTAGTTAGACTAATATTTAATCGTTGTTTTAATTAAACAGTTGCGCTCATTTCATAGCTATATTCTTAGATCTTAGAAGTATAAATTACATAAGAAGCTCATAAGCTAGTGTATGTCAGAGGGTACATCTGTCGAGCATTAGGTGTCACAGATGATTGCTGACATCGATCAGCTAGGTTAGCTGGGCATTACCTACGTGGTCGAGACTACCAAAGATTTGATCTTATAGTCTCTACTCGGACGCTGGGGCAGGTTCATAATGAACCAAGAGTAAACTCTTGGAGATTTGAAGGCTATGCTCTAGGAGGCGGAGCTAGAGCTTCTAAAAAGGGCAAAGGTAAAATCATCACAGTCTTCTAGGAAGACAAATGACATATCCCAAGATGTCTGCCTAACTGTGGCAAACGGGGTCACTGGATATGTGATTGCCGTATGGACAAGGCAGACATGAAGGAAGTGAAGAGGGGCAAGGCTCCGGCTTCAAGAATGTTTGTCATAAACATGTTCACTATTAGTTTCAAAATTGGATTTTTGATACTAGATGCGGTACATAATATGTACTGGTGTGCAGAATCTGCTGATGAGCAGGAGACTGACTTCAGTTGAGATTTATCTGCGAATCGGAAACGGGACAAGAGTCGCTATTTTAACCGTAGAAACCTAAGTTTAGGAACTACCCTTCAGGTGTGTACTTAAATTAGGAAACTGTTATAATGTAACTAGTTTAACTAGAAACATTATCTCTATATCAGAGTATAATCCATTGCGGATATACCTTTATATTCTAGAACACTAAAATATTTTATTTTATAAAGATGATATTGAGATATACATGTTAGATGTGAATAACAGTATTTATATTTAGAATATAAATGAATCTCAAACGTATAACATGACAAACAAATAGCTCAAACTGATTTGATCAGATGAGACTTATGTGGCATTGTTGTCTGGGACACATTAAACAAGACTCGTATATCCACACTTTCGAAGAGTGGGTACTAGGACGGATTTGATTCTAATCAAATAATGTTTACGAATCTAGTTTATTAGACAAAGTGCCTAAAATACATTTTACTTGGTAAAAGCGTAAGTGCCACCGATCTGTTAGCCCTCGTTCATAGTGACGTAAGTGGGCCCATGTCTAGCTAGGCTAGAAGTGGATATGAACACTTCGTAACCTTTACGGATGTGACATCGCGTTATGGTTATGTGTTTCTTGTGAAACATAAATCGGAAACTTTTGATAAATTCAAAGAGTTTCGACATGAAGTAGATAGACATATCGGATAAAATATTAAACCGTCACGGTTAGACCATGATGAAAATACTTAAGCAATAAGTTTCTCAATAACTGGAAAGAGTATAGTATTCTTTCATAGTGGACTCCTCACGGAACACCTCAATTTAGCGGTGTGTCCGAACGAAGAAACCGAATTTTGTTAGACATGATAAGGTTAATCATGAGTCGCTCTGAGCTACCATTTTACTTCTAGTGATACGCATTAATCAGTGCAAAACTTATTTTGAATAAGGTTCCATAAAATCTGTTAGACAGACTTCATATTAGATATGAACAGGAAAGAAACCAAGTTTTCTCATTCCTGAAGATTTGGGAATGCTAGGCATATGTTTGGATGATACCAAACTAAAACCCAAATCGGATAAGTGCCTAATTTGTAGTTTTTCCTAAGGAAACCAAAGTATAGAACTTATACAACTCACAAGAGAACAATGTAATTGTTGCTCGCCATGCGATTTTCCTAAGAGGAATACCTATATGCAGTGGTAAGTGAGAGGAAAGTAAAACTCGATGAAAATCAGAGTAATACTGTTCTAGGCACCGATTCCTTAATGGAACACAAACAGTTCATCAGGGATGAAACTGTACCACAATCTTCAAATACACAAGAACCGCGATAGTCGGAGAGAGTCAGAAAACAACCTGGGAGGTATGGGTTTCTGATCTCACCTCATAAAGATGTCAATCTTATTGAGGAATCCGAACTGACTACGTATTAGTAAGTGATACAAGGTATCGACTCCCTATTATGGCAAAGTGCCATGAAGTCCGAAATGGATTCCATGTATACCAACCAAGTTTAGACACTGGTTGTTGTACCGAAAGGAATTGTGCCTATTGGTACTATATAAGTCTTCAAGGAAGACATACATGGATGGTAACATAGCAACGTACAAAGCTAGGCTTGTAGCGAAAATGTATCGTTATCAACATTGTGTCGATTACGACGAAACCTTTTGCTCGTTGACATGATTAAATCCATTTGGATAATGCTTGCTAATGCTGCATGTTTCATTTATGAAATGTGGCAGCTGAACGTCAAAATCGCTTTCCTTAAAAGGAAACCTTTTGGAGGATGTTTACAACATCTTTACGGTTTTGTTGTACCAAAACAAGCAAACAAGGTTTGCAAGTTACTCAATCCATTTATGGATTGAAGCAAGCATTGCGTTCTTGGAACCATCGTTTTGATGTAATCATAATGGTATATGATTTAATTCAAAACGAAAATGATTCTTGTGTATATAAGGAGGTTAGTGGGATCGCACTGACAATGAATGTCCTAAATAATGATGATATATCATTTCTTGGAAATGATATTCCCATAAAACAATCGGTGAAAGCTTGGCTTTCATGAAAATTCTCCGTAGAATTCTTGGGAGAGACAACCTTTATTCTAGGAATAAAGATCTACTTGGATAGATCTAAAGGTTGTTGGCACTCTCCGAGAACTCGTGCATTGAAATAAATGTACGCGACCTGGTGTCTCATATGCTTTGAGCATATGGAGTCACAACCAGGCCAATCCAAGTGATAGTCACTGGATTGATGTTAAGAATATCCTTACGTATCTTAGATGATCTAAGGATGCCTTCTTAAACTATGGAGAATGAGAACTTGAAGTGATTGGGTTCACTGTTGCAAGTTTCCAAACCGACAAAAATGACTATTAGTCGTAATAGCGGTACTATATAGTTTGAATAACGGAACAATGAGCTGGAAATCTTCCAAGCAAGATATTGTTGCCGAATAAACAACAAAAGCGGAATATTGCTGCAGTTGAGGCAGCAATGGAAGCACTTAGGATCTTAATAATCCTAATTAGATTATGTATAGTTCTGTTAGCAGCTAAGCTAGGCTACAGCACAGGCTAAAGAATTAATGGTCTCATCAATGATCCAAGTATATACTTCAACTATTCATCTGATTTGTTCGGATCATACATCGTGGCGATGTGATGATCGAATAAATCGCATCAGATGATAACTTTGCAAATCCGCTGACGAAAGCAGTTTCTCAGCAGAAGTTTGAGCGAACCGTATATAGTTCAAGTGTAGGACACTTGAGTGATTGGCTATAGGTCAAGTGGGAGATTGTTGGATAATTATGACCCATAACATCACTATTTGTACAGAACATGGTGTTGTTGTATAAATTAACTATGTGACAAAGGAAATTGTTCTTTTATCATTTGTAATTAGATTACCGGGATATATAAATGATAAAAGTCCATATGATTAGTTCCAGATTGATAAGATATGAGACAATATCAATCCATGAAGGTTTAATCATTAAAACATCCCTAGTCGGAGTATTATCGAGACTGGACATCGATAATGCGGAATAGACTAGTATTGCACTTGTGCGCGTTGTGGGAGAATAACGTCATAGTTCTCATATATTTGGGTATTGGATACTCATGCAAGTGTAATAGGAGGTTGTGTTTACCGATGGTACGGAAACAGCTTCGCTCTGGATAGAACCCTCGGAATTCCATTGATAGTATGACTATGTGTCTATGGAAGTCCGAATCAGGGTAGGTGTATTTGGTCTTAACCTGAGACTTGCACCGCTAATACTTGCGACAATCAATATACTTTGTTTTTGGTCGTCCATGGCTTTAACCGGTTCTGTATACGCCTCTTCTGAGTATATTGAGAATCGTAGTGTATTGAGTGTGATGTCAATATGGAAGTATCACTTCAGTCATATGGAGATGATGGTCACGTAGGATACAGAACTGGTGCTCTTATATGTTGCAGCTATCAGGATAATATGACTAGGTCATACTTATCCGATTATAGAGACTAGTTACCAGAGATTCGATATGTGCTTCGTACGGGGCAGACACAATTCCAGCCCCAGGCCTAGCACGTGACATCCGATACTGGATCGCAATACGCAATACTGTGTATACTACGCCTGATATAGATTACATATTCCTTTAAGAATATTTCTGGAGAATTGGGTAGGCACGGTGCTTTGCTAGAAGCCAACCATGTCTTGTAAATCGGTAAAAACATAGTACTAGGTACGTACATGTTCAGATAGTCCGACGACCGGATTTACTGCCAACATATTCGGGGATAAAATACTATTTAAAGAGAGAGAACGATTATTTTGGAATTAATCGATAAGATAATATATTCGATATATTATACGAAATTAGATTTCGACGCGGAATTAAAATTAGATTTTAATTCGGGCGAACGAGTTAATTTAGAATTAATTCGTTAGCGACGTGAATAGTAATTTTGCTAGGCATAATTATTTAATTAAATTTAATTTAATTACGTCGCAACGGAAAATTCGTTAATTCAGAATTAGCGAACCCGAGCCCGTGAGTGTTTGCGGGCCCACTGATATTTTGAATCAAGTGGGGCCCACTAGTCACATCATGTCACATCACTTGTCTATCACATCACCTTTTGGTTGATGTAAGTTGATGGGATTTGATGGTTGCTTATCAAACACTCAAGTGTGAAAAGTTGAAAGACATTTTACCTTTTTGGAATTTTGGTATTTTGACTTTCATTTTGTATATTAGATTACACAACACACACAACTCAACTTCTTCTCCTCTCTCTCTCCCATTCGGCCAATGGCCATTTTTCCTCTCTATTGCTTCTTTTTGCCGAGAACAACACTGATGAACAAGGAAATATTTGTGACAAATTTTTCCATGATGCTAGCACATCCAAGGGGTCTTACAAAGGTGATAGGGAAACCCATTCATGAGCATGGAATCTCATAACAAAGCTTGGAGCTTGGAGCACACAAAGAGGGGTTGACCGAAACTTGGAGCACAAAATTTGGGCATGGCCGAGAGCTTCATCCATGGAGCAAAAGTTTTGTTTTTCCTCGCATTGTAAAAACCGATCAAAGTGAGTATTCCGCGACTTTACTTTGTTGTATTCACATGTTTTCATTGCTTAATTGATAATGGGAAGACTTAGAAAACCCAACATTTTTAAGCATGTAAATTTTGTGCTTAATCACTTCCTTAGATTAAAAATAAAATGCTGAGGTTAGGGGATCCACTTTTACCATTTCTAATTTAGAAATCTCCATTATTATAATATATAAATTTAGCATGATATTACCAACGGACCATATGGGCGGTATCCTAATTAAGTCAGATTTTGAATTAATTCCAACTGACCATAAAAGGCGGTATCCAGTTTAGTCAGGTTAAAATCAATTTAATTAAGTCCAACCGACCATAAAGACGGTATCCAATTAAGTCAGGTTTTAAGATAATTTATATATTATAATTAAGAGAGATTAATCTAAACTATAATAATAAAAGCTTCACCATTCCCCCAACAGAAAATTAACTACTAAACATAAAAGAAATAAAAAGTAAATAAACTAATACTATTACTGGAAATAAAAGTGCATAATTAAAAGTACTAAAATTAAATAAAAATAAAATCCTTAAATTCTTATTCAGAACCTTAGGAAAGTATTACTGCTACAGCTAAAAAATAAAATACATAATTAAAACTAAATAAACAAGATACAATCCTTAATCCCCTATTAGGAACTTCAGGAAGATATGAAATTTTGAAATGAAATCGGCCTAAATTTATAGGCAAATCTTGGTACCAGGCGTCGCGACGCGTGCAACCTTGCGCGTCGCGACGCGCGGTCGATTTGTGACACATGTCCACGCAGCTAAATTATTGGCTCGGCGTCGCGACGCGTGAGGTTGTGCGCGTCGCGACGCTGACGTCAGCAATGACGTGTAGTGCGGCAACATTGAGATGATGACACCTGTCCGACGTATGATAGCAAGTGTTTTGATGTTGACATGTGGCCGGCACATGTTAGCGGTCGCGACGCATAATTCCAATTTGGCCCTTTTTGTCTGTTTTTCGCTGTTTTGGCCCCGATTTGACTCCAGTGATTCCCAAAACTTTATTTATCTGCAAAATAACACAAAACACATAAAACATTTATAAAACCCGAGAAACAATACAAAATAATTAGGTTAAAGGGGCGGGAAATAGTGATATATTTTCCGCTCATCAACCTGCTCTAGCTCTCGCTTACACTTGGCTTTTTTCTCTCTTTTACAAGTTATGCGTGAGAAAAATTAGCTAACCCTTTACAATGAGTTCTCAACCCCTTTATATACTGCACCTAAACCTATTATTCTACCAATTCGTGATGTCAGCCACGTCACCTAGTCATTATTGCATAGGCCTGACACAACCACTTCCTGCCATATGAAACTCATTAATGCACCCTTTTTGGTAACTACTACACACTCTGCCCAGTGCCAATCTGTATGCCAACCTCTCACGCGGTTGTGTGTGTCAGTGGATAAACTTGAAATCCTACTTCGTCCCATCGACCATTGGCCTTCTCCCATCTCCTCAGCCTTTGGGAAGCTCAAACTCCCGTTTAGGGCTTACATCATCCATCTAAGAACATAACGCTGCAACCTTGGCCTACATCCTCGGATCGGTACATCAATTCAAGTGACGTCCTTCCTCGCATCTGCTATCTGGTCGGGTCGATAGGAAAAGCCTTCACTTCCCTCACTTTCTTGAACATTCTTGATAAGTGTTTGAAAGTTTATGAGCTTGATCGGGGGTATCTGACTTGTATCTTCTGGTGATTA
Organism: Zanthoxylum bungeanum; assembly: GCA_019454045.1. Classification (NCBI taxonomy): domain Eukaryota; kingdom Viridiplantae; phylum Streptophyta; class Magnoliopsida; order Sapindales; family Rutaceae; genus Zanthoxylum; species Zanthoxylum bungeanum. Next base: position 235,220 of record SKCR01033708.1, read on the forward strand.
GTTTCCTCGGGTGTATGTGACTGTGCCTCGACTGGTTCATCTCGAGCCCCCCTTCATCATGCTTCAAAGCCAAAACAGATGTAGCTGAATCTAGGTCTTAGACCTGGATCCTCATCTTTGCGAAGACCTTGGGCCCCCATCTTAATAAATGAAATCCATTTAATACATTTCTTTATATTTCGAATCTTTTCGGGTCTGAAAAATCACTATCAACAACAATAAGTGTAGCTTACGTTTGATTGATTTGATCTCATCGGATATAAATTCAAAATTCATGCATTAATAAAATATCTCATTGCTGTTCACTGATTCCTAAGTACTGTATGCATGGGTTTAATAAATTCAACATCTTGATCATTAACTTCT